>VMDO01028080.1:0-24576 GCA_007922755.1 Pedetes capensis
TCTTCTTCTTCCTTTCTCCTCTCCTCCTCCTCTTCCTTTTCTCTCTCTCTCCTTCACTTCCCCCCCTCCTCTGCCCACCCATACAGGAGAAAGAACTCAGACTTCCTTATCAGGAAGAGCATTAGAATATGCCTTTATTTATTACTTCCAAGCAAAAGGCTATTGCTAAAAGGTATTATCCCTCAAGCAGCTAGTTTGTCTTTAGAGAAATAGATGTGTATGGGGCACTTGGCAAAACTGAGTCACTTGTTAGCCATTCTCTAGGTGATGCTACAGGAAAGTTTAGATTTCTTAGGATGAAGATTTCTTCCCAGGTCATTCTTGCAAATTTCCACTAATAAGTACTTTGAACTATATGCAGAAAGAAAATAGTTAATATTTTTAAGAATCTATGTTGACTGTGGATTTGCAGGAAGTAAATAAAATAATTATCTCTACTATTTAGTATAAGAGTATGTGAATTCTCATTTTATAGATGAGAAAATTGAGATACAGAAAAGCCCAACAATTTGAGCATGAAATAAAGAAAGTACTGCCTTTAGCCCTTTTATTCTTATGACTTGTATAACAGGTGTAGCAGAGCTTGTGCCAAGCAAAGATGATTAATCTAACAGGGTGGTTGTTAGGCGAGGTCAGGGTGACTGGTATTGGAATGTAAACAGACTGAGATAAAGGGGCATAGACTAGCAAGTATGCACAATATTACTATGATGTAATCCTGTGTAACTGTGATGTGATTGGGCAATGGTCTTGGCAATTCATCAGTATTGTGTAAAAGCCTTAAGAAGCCCCTCCAGCAGCATTGGGGGAAGAGAGGACAGGATACAGGGAGAGAATAGGATGAGTAGAGAGAACCAACTGTGTTGAAAGAATGGGCCATGGAGAAGACTGGGATAATGGAGAGGCAACAGGGCATGCAGAGGACAGCACTGTGGGCAGTGGCACCATGGAGTGAACAGAGACGAACACCCTGGAATAAAGCATGTCACACCTGCCTTCGGCTCCTCAACTATATCTTTGTTTCTCTGTGGGCCCCAGTTGTCCCTCCCTGGCCAAAGAATCCAGTTCAGGTCTGACAGTGGCTATGGAGTGAGGTGCCAAAGACAGTAACCTTCAAGAATTAGTTTAACATCATTCTTTCTTAGGAAACACTGAAATGATCAGGATATGAATAAAGATGCTCCAGACAGGGAACATCTCAACCTATGGCCCAGAGACAATAATAAATCATGATGTGCACAGGAGCTGCCAAAATAGTTCACTCATCTCTACTAATTCACAGAAAAAATCTTAAACACTAAAGTCCATTGGAAGCCTGCAAATATTATTATCTTGGCATTCCCTCCCCTCCTCTTTGCAAATAAAAGAAAAAAGTAATAGAAGTGTCATCAGCTAAATACATCATTAGGAACCTAAGTTAGATCTTTAGGAAACAAAAGATAGCACATTGTAGGGTTGATGTCAGTAGGAGAACAGGGTTGTGGCCTGTGTGAATCCATCGGTCTTTGTTTTATCAGAGCACTGTACTTATATGGCCAACTTTCTGCCAGTTTTTAGCTTTTGGGCATCAAGGACTCTCTTGCATGATAGGATTTATCTCAGTATGTGGCCCAATTAGTCAGTCTTTTCTTACTTTCTAAACATTATGCCTCATCATTTCTTCTTTCTTCTGGTTATCGTCAACATTCTGTCCTACTTCCTTTTCTGTTGTGAATATTTTGAATATGATACTATCTAGCCAGGCTCAATGGCACACGCCTGCAATCCCAGCAACTCTGGAGGTGAAGGCAGGAGGATCGCAAGTTTGAGACCAGAGGCAGTCTGCGTAGCTTAGCGAGACCTTGTCTCAAAAAGTAAAAAATTGGGCTGGGGGTGCAGCTCAGTGGTCCAGCACTTGCAGGGCATGCAAGCCCAAAGCCTTGGGTTCAAACCCCAGTACCATAAAAACAAAACAAAAATAAACAAAAAATATTATACTATCTAGACTTTTTCAGAGTGAATAATGAATAAATATACTTCCAAATTTTGAAGAGTGCCTATTATAGCCATAGAAAGGCCTAATGGCTAACCAGTAATAGAAGTTGCTACTGCACTACTATCTGTGTCATCTTCAATGACTGGTATGGTTTGAGTAACTTTTGGTTTCATCATCTCTAAAATGGGTATTAATGAGATCGTTGACTTCATATTGTAAAAAATTAACACAATTTTTGGAAAATTCTTGACTAGAGGCTGAGTGATAGTAAAATAGAAATTATAAGCATTGTTGCTGCTCTAGTTTACAAGATTCTGAGACAGAGATTAACAAAGAAAGTGATTGTAAGTGAGCTCAAGGCCTCTTCCCATCAGTAAAACTCAAGGAAACTGTATTGGACAGAGCCAAAAGATGGGCTGTGAGCAGCCAAAGAAATCTCTATCCTAGAAGTCTCTGGAGCTCAGAAGCCCCTTCTGGTTTGCTTTGAATTGGGAAGAGGCTCTGTCCTGTGGGTGTGGCACCTGTCCTGAGAAGAAAGCAATTCCTAGAGAGGACCACTGCATGAAGCTGTGATGACAGGTCCTTCAATTATGAATGAGAAGAACGGTACAGGATCGTTACAGCATTCAATGGTTATTGTATATTAGAATTGCCTTTATGATTATTTCTATTCTTTTGTTCCTCATACAAAAACCTATTGTGGGCAGCCCCAGGCAATAATACAAATGTACGACCATGTACCATAAGTCTAAATGTATTAAGGTCATATATATATATATATATATATATATATATATATATATATATATGAGTCGGTATCCGACTCATAGTGACCCTCTGTACAACAGGGGAAACACTATTGTCAGTGCTTCTCTGCTGTTCATAGGGTTTTCAATGGCAGATTGATTTTTGGGAGGGGGTTGCCAGGTCCTTCTCCCAAGCCTATAGCTTTTGGTGTTCCCAGGCGGTATCCCATCCAGGTACTAACCAGGCCCGACCCTACTTAGCTTCCAAGATCTGATGGGATCGGATGCCACAGGGCTATAGCTGCAGGTATATATATATATATATATATATAAATATATATATATATATATATATATATAATCTTATTAAATATATACCTTAATAACAACCTTGGAAATCTGTAGTGGCACATGGTGGTTTAGAAATAGCCAGTGTCTAGGCCCCAGACTGTGATCACACCTCTATCCCATCCCAACCCTGTAGTATTGCATCATCCTATACTATAAGGGGCTCACATGGATGTGTATGAACCTCAGCTTGAATTTTCAAGAGCTGTCTATAATTTCCACAAACAGCTGCCTCCTTCCTCTACCTTAGGTAAAGGATGTTTACAATGGTAATGCACTCCATTCTCCAAATAGCAGATATGGGTAAGAGGCATGCACAGGACCTCAGAGCCAGCTTGGGACCTTAGGGAAAGGAGTGATGCTCCACTTACCTGGAAGAATATTCAGAGGTGGCCCCATTCCATTGGTTCTGTAGAAACCTTAGTCTGTTGAAAGAATAGCAACTGGAGGAGATCCACAGTGGGAGTTCTCTAAAGCTCAAATAAGAAGATCTGTTACTGGTTATCCCAGGACTGAAGAGCTCCATGGATGTAGGAATATTTTTGTGAAATAATCAGAGCCCCAGTCAAATAGGAGTACATTTGTCACTATCATAGGACCTAAGCTAAAGCCCCTCTAACTCAGGTCTGAGGAGAGTACCACCCTGTGAAATAAGAAACCTATATTTGCTCTTTGCTCTCATTTCCTGGCCCAAAGCTCCTAAAGTCAGTGGATTCTCAAAGGTGATCAAAGTCTAAATATATACTAATGAGATGACTTATCGAGGTTGGGGATGTAGCTCAATGGTATAGCACTTGTCTAGCATGTGTGAGGCCCTGAGTTCAGTCCTCAGCACTAAGAATATTAAAAACAAAAATGAAAAGGCTAGTGGGGAAGTGATTGGTGGCTAGAAGCTGGTGGTTAGCATCAGGATGAGGACTAGTTGCCAGGGAAGCCAACCATGTGATTAAGTTTGACTTCTTGCTTTACCAAGGTTGTGCTGATCATCAATGGTCAACAATTTAATCAATCATGTCTTCATAATAAAGCTTCCTTTAAAAGGAAAAAGATGGGGTTGAGAGAGCTTCCTGACTGGTAAAACCTTTGAGGTACTGTGAGGATGGGAAGATTGGAAAGAGCCTAAAATCTCCTTGCCTCCTTCCCTATCACTTGCCCTATGACTCCCTTTCATGTGGCTGTCCTTGTTGGTATTTCTTTAAATAATAAACTAATAATATCATGGGTCTGTCTCCTTTTCATGCTGTGGGGGCTTGCATGTTGCTGTGATACTGAAAGCTCTGCCACTGGTATATCAGATACCAGCAGGGTCATCCATGGTGGATAGGTTTCAGCTGAGCTTCCAGACCAAGACAGACTTGAGAGAAGGACCTGGTAGCCCACTCCAGAAACAATTAACTATTGAAATCCCTATGAATAGCAGAGAGGCACTGTTAAATATAGTGCCAGAGAAATGAAATCCCCAGGCTGTAAGGCATTCAAGAAATGAATGGAGAAGAGTTGCCTCCTTAAAGTAGAATTGACTTTTATTATGGAAATGGAGTAAAGCCCAGGGACCTCCATTTGCTGATGTGGCACAACGTAAAATGAGAAGAAACAAAGTGTCTGCAACAAGGGGCTCAAACGTAAAGACGATGATGTGCACAGCAGAGTATTGTGTAGTGTTTCCTTATGTTGTACATAGGGTAGCTCTGAGTTGAACCCTACTGGACTGGACCTAACAACAAATTAATAATTGAGTAACTAAGCCATGTTCTTGTGTTCTGTGAGCCATTCTAACCAATGAAGAATATCTATTGGAAGTTGTGGGAACCTCTAGTTTATAACCAAAAGCATATGTGACTCCAAGACTTTCAGCTGGTGTTGGAAACAGAGACAGTCTGGTGGAACTGTGTCCTTAAACCTGTGAAATAATGACACTTCCCTCCAGGGTCACAGGATCAGAATTCAGTTAAATTGAAAGACATCCACTTGGTAGCAGAGAATTTGAAAATTGTTCAGTGTGGGAAAAACCTACATTATTTGGGGTCAGAAGTGAAGACTTGGGAGCGATGTGAGTATAGAAGGAAAGTTTGTTTTTCTCCACCTATCCCCATGGTCATCCCTCTTTCTTCTGCCTTAGGATAGATGCCCGTATTCTTCTCTCTCTGGAAGTTTGGAGCTTCTTTTGGTCCTTCTATGTGTCTAATTCTCTCTTTCTTGCTCTCATGTCATAGCTTGATGTGCTCTTCTTCTGGGAAGACTTACCAGAGCTCTTCAATAGGGTGATTTCATCTAGTCTGATTCTCCTGCAGAGGATGTGCCATCCCATCAGAGCCTCTCATCACAGTTGAAAATGTGCATGCATTTCTCACAGCAGATTGTTGTTTGCCCCTTCTAGGCGTCCTCAGCGTCATAGCACACATGCTGCTTTATTGAGCTCAGTTGCTCATTCTCAAGTGCTCACCAGCAGACACATTCTCTTCATTTTGGAGCAGAATCTTATGATGTAAAATAATCCATTTTCAAAAGGGCAGTGATTTCCTCGGGGGCTCCAACTGTATCCCTTCTTAAATGTTTGAAAAGAGAAAAAGTCTTGCAGAAAAATTCTTTTGTCACTCTCAACAAATTCCTAGAGTACAGTGCCTCATCTCCTTTGGATTTTGTGACAAATCCTGAAGCATGTGGGTTATCAAACCCAATTATTTGATGAATTAATGAACCAGCCTTGATTGAACCTGAAGCATGCCTGCCTACCTAAATACATACTGTAACTTATGCTAGCAATTATAGCTACAATGAAAGGAAAACAGGACAAGGAGACAAATCCGCTATATTTGGAAAGTGTGTTCAGGGAAATCATCTCCAAGGATGTAATTCTGGATCTGACACTTGCAAAGACACAAAATGAGCTGTTCAGATGTCAGGGAGAAGGATCCCTCAAGCAAAAGGCCAAGCAACAGTAGGTGCTGTGAGGAAGAATTTTGCAGGTGAATGAGCACTGTAGTTGGGATCCAGGCACAGAGAGAAGAGCAGGGAAGAGGCTGATGGAGTCTAGAATGGATGACATCGCTGGCAGCATGTGGAAGAGTTGGGAGTTAGCACATGCTATCTTCACCAATCTCCCTGCTACATCTGCAAGATCATTATGTGACCTTTTTAGTACAGAACACTTAGGACCTGACATTGATATGCTTCCAGGACAGGGGAGGGCATCCAACTCAAGGGTCCAAGTAAGGGTCCAAGGTGAGGGAGGGAACTGTGAAGTAAGGAAGGACATAAAATAAGAAGAGAGAATTCAGGATATAGAAAATACTCAATACATGCCAGATGTTGTGATTAGAAGACCAGTCAGTCTGCTAAACTCTTTTAAAACAATAAATGCTGCTGCTACTTTCCTTATATGTATAATAGGGATAATAATACTTTCTCTTTAATAAAGTAGTTGTTTGCTAGGTGCTGTTGAGTTGGGTTTGACTCATCGTGACCCTGTGTATAACAGAATGAAACACTACCATAACACTGTGTCTTCTTTTATGCTTGAGCCCATTGTTGGAGACACTGTGTTTCTTCTCATTTTGAGTCATGTCACATCAGCAAATGGAGGCCCCAGGGCCTTTAGTCTACTCCTATCATTAAGTTCAACTCTACTTTGAGGAGGCCTCTCTTACCCAGTGGTTTCTTGATTGCCTTCTATCCTCGGGGAGGTGGGGGGCTCATAATTCAGCAGTATACTCAACAGTGCTTCTCTGCTATTCATAGGGTATTCAATGGCTTAATTGTTTCAGGAGTGGGCTGCTGGGTCCTTCTTCCTAGTCTGTTTTAATGTGAAAATTCAACCGAAACCTATCTACCATGAGTAGTGCTGCTGGTATCTGAAATACTGGTGGCACATCTTTCAGTATCAGAGCAACATGCAAGCCCCCACAGCATGACAAGCTTGCAGACATATAAGGCAGTAAAGTAGTTAGGTAACATATACTAACTAGTTTCCCCGTGTTCACACAATTAATAAATTCCTGAAGCAGGATATGAAACCAAGTGGTCTGACTCCAGAGCCTAGGCTTATAATCAATTACATCTTATAACCATCCTTACTGAAGAATGAAGGAGTGTTCGGGAGGGGAAGATATTTGAGAAAGGCCAGTGGACACCTGCACTTTACCTTCTGGGAGCAAAAACATTTTCAGGTATAATTTGAATAGAAAAATACTTTCTTAAAAGTATAAAATAGTCCTTATTTAAAATAAAGTATTAGGAAAAAAATGATCTGAGATCCCAGTACTATGGAAGAGACATGTCAACATTTTGATGTCTTGTAGTTCATCATCTTTCTGCATTATGTGTATGCATACATATGTATATATACACACATATGCTTCTATACACATACAATAAAATATTTCAAATTTTACCATGCTTCTCTACTTAATTACATACTCCCCAGGTATTAAATATGCTTTGACATCATTTTGTCTGCATAAATCTTAACTGTAGATATCATAATTTATTTTATCCTCTTTTATCTTAGTTTAATTTTAAGTTATTATTACTAAAATCAATACTTCAATGAGTTGCCATATAAATCATTAGAAATATATTCAGCACTTTATAACTATGGCTTTTACATCCCTGGATTCGATTGGGAAAAAAAAGTATCTGTACTAAACTTGTGAAGACAGTTTTTTTCCTAGTCATTATTTCCTAGATGATGCTAGATAACTATTTCCACTGCATTTACATGATATTAGATGGCATAACTAATCTAGAGATGACTGAAAGTTACAGTTTATGGGTAGAGTCTATGTAAATACCACACCATTTTCCTTAAGAAATTTGAGAATCTGTGGATTCTCTTACCTGCAGGAATCATGAAATCATTCTCCAGGAGTACTAAGGAAACAAGTGTATAGATATAGATTTATTTATTTCCTCTAGTTTGGCAGAATTAAAATATATGGAGATTTTTAATATTATATTAATAGTAAATATTTTCTTACTAGTACCATCTTTTTCTCCTATACCATTTTTCTGCCATGCCTAGATCAGTATCTAGCTAATAATAACTGGATAATTATTGACTAAATAGAGTTTGATTGAAATTCCTGATCAAAGGAGATGAGTAAGTTGAAAAGAAAAAGGTTTTTAGAAGGATGAGAATAATGCAAACATTAGGGGTTTGTAAGATAGAAACAAAGCCAGTTTTAGCCTTTCCACTTCAGTAAGAGGAAAGCCCACGTACAGACATTGTAAAATGGAAGGCATCCCTAATTGTCCTATGTTCAGACAGTCCTGGGGTGCACTCATTTCCTGATATTCACCAGAACACCAATCTTCACTTAACACAGTTAATGATATAATTTTTATTTTTAAAAGGGAGTGCTGATGTTCCTACTAGCTTCAGAAGATGTTTCAAATCTGGTTGTGGAGTCATTCTATTTCCAATTAAGCAGTGGGGGGATTCAATTACAAGCTGTGGGAAGCTAAGAGTTTGTGTCAATAAACCAGCAGTGGTATTAAGGGTGGTTGTCTGGTTTGCAAACATTAACAGCTTGAATCCTAAAGGCGTGTGCTTTTGAAATTATCTAGCTATTGCTTCTCATGTAGGCAGGATTAAGCATACCTGAATTCCAGCCTGGGGTTTCTTTCAGAAGCATTCTCTCACCTTGAACTTTGTGAAGTTGGGCATTAACATTGAATATTAAAGGACTCATTGGGAGCTTGTTAAGGAGGTTAAAGACATTTTTAAAACTGTATCAGAAAAAAATATCCAGGGAAAGGCAAAATACTTTGTTGCAGGATCTGGTCAGGGAGAGGAAAGGGAAGATAGACTTGAAATCATAAATTTTGAGAAAATGAATAACTGAGGCATAAAAAGGTGAAGGCACTACCCAAGGACTGTCAGCTAACCAGCAGGTATAAGGTGCCTACTATGTCAGTAGCTCAGCTTAGAATAAGATGCACAAATGGAATAAGCCTTGGTACTTTCTCCTAAGGGATTTACAACCCAGTTGGGATCTATTAGTTTACCTAAATTTTCTTTATTTCTATTGACTAACTGAAAACCACATTGATCCCTTTGCCAAATACCTCAGTCTTCCAAATATCTCAAAATGCTACATTGTCATTTTTCCTGCTGCCTTTTCCTAGAATTTTTTTCCTACTTGGTCACACAATTTAAAATTGTTTTGTTACAACTGGCTTTGAAGGAAATTATTGCTAATGGGACTGGTTCAGAGTATTTTGCCGTCATGTCATTCCTTTTGTAAAGAAAATTTCCCTATTAGATTAGAACACTTAATTCCCAGCCTATATTATTTTCAAAATAAGGGCTATTTCCACTTAATTCCCCATGAAACTGAAAGTCATTCCTGCTTCTCACAATTTACCACTCACTGTTCCCCTGGGAAAGAGAACAATTCATCTGATTGGTGTCTTTGGGGGAGAGAACCAAGCATGTCCAGCTCTGCTTTTTTCTCTTCTCATCTGCTCATCTTCAGAGTAAGGTGGGCATCTTGTCAGAGATGCCAACTACAGTGTGGGTTTAAGTTTGGATTCAGAAATAAAATGGTAGCATGCCCATTTGCTCAAAGATTTAAAATTATGTTTTCTAGTCTGCTTGTCTGGAAGCAAAATTTTGATTTTGACTTCTGTCTCTAATTGTTGGCTTTTTAGTAGTGTCAGACTTCAGGAGAGGGAAGAAAATAATTTTATTGGTTGGGGTTGGGATTCTGTAGCACAATGCAAACTTTGGGCTGAGAAGCAACTGTGAAGTAATTAGATTTTACTATTGAATGTTATTGTTGTTGTTGTTGTTGTTATTATTATTATTATTATTATTATTCCAGAGAGAATCACCTCCCCTAAGTGGCCCCTGGAGACAGTACTTGCCTGGTTTCAAAGACAAGAGATAGGAGAAACTGATTGGCTCTCATTCTCCCTGCTTCCTCTCTTAAAAGATGTAGAATTTGTAGGGGAAGGGGAAAGGAGGAGAGAAAACACAAAGTAAATTAAATTAGGATTTCAGACCTTTAATCCTGTTAGCTAATAGAAAATTGAATTTGCTCTGGGGCGGTACAGATAACCACGTAGGGAATGGAGGAATTTAACTTTCACCTTTTTCTTCCTCCATCTTTTTTTTCTGGATCTTTTATCACTTGGAGGAAGGGTGGTCTTTGAAGTATAAAATGTCATCAATGTCAGGTTTTTTCCTCCATATATTTTTATGCTACCTTATAGATAAAAAAATACTCATCTATAAAAATACACTGTCATGTTTGCAGGACAGAATTGGGAACGTGTGTGTGTGTGTGTGTGTGTGTGTGTGTGTGTGTCTGTCTGTCTGTCTGTCTGTCTGTCTGTCTGTCTGTCTGTCCAAACCAGTGTCCAGGCTTAGGCATATTAGGAAAAGAGGAAATAGTTAACAGGTACAGGAAAGGACCAAACACATTGATTCCTCACCCTCTTTTCTTTTGCACATTAGGAAAGAGTAAATCATCTGAAATGAATTCTGTAGGATTATAGTGGGTGGAACAATGCCTCCCTAAAATGTTTCTATCCTAGTTGCTAAAATCTCTCAATGTGGATTTTGCACCTGTGAATAGGTTAAAGATTTTGAGATGGGGAGATTATCATGGATTGTCTGGGTGGACCCAACCTGATGAAATTATAGGAGTCCTTGTAAGAAGGAAGTAGGAGGGGCAAAATCTGGCAAGGAGAAGGAGGATGGAAGCTGAGGTCGAAGTGTTTCATAGCGGGAGTCAATGAGTGTAGGCAGGCTCTGCAAGTTGGAAAAGACAGGAATGACTCTCTTCTTCCCTAAAGCCTCCACAAGAAATGCACCTTGACTCCCCATTTTAGGTGTCTGAAATTCAGAACTGCAAAATTATAAACGTGTTATTTTAAGCTGCTCAGTTTGTGGTAATTTGTTACAGCAGCAATAGGAAACTAACACAGGGATGATTAATGAGTAAATGGCACATTAATCAATGGTGTGCAATTATCCTGATTTCCACATATTTCTGATGAACTAAATATCCACCTCCATTTTATACATGTGGGGCCGTCTTAATAGTCACTGTGTTTTAAGAAGTTATGTTCCACTAATTTTTTTGCCACTATTTTCTTCCTAATGAGAGATTTTTAGATGTATTCAAACATTACATGTCTAGAATTATAGGTATATTCTAAGATTTGAGGTTTTTGGAGGACTGATTATTGGTACCAGATAGCCAACATATACTCCCTTAGGGAGAATCTGTGAGAAACTGGTAGAGAATTAACCCCTTTAATCCTCTAAGTGCCTGCAGCCATACCACTGTGGTGTCCCATCCCATCAGATCTCTAAAGCTAAGCAATGTCAGGTCTAGCTAGTATTTGAATGGGAGACTGCCTGGGAAAACCAGGGGCTGTAGGTTTGAGAGATGGACCCAGCAACCCACTCCCCTGAAACAGTCATTGAAAACCCCATGAATAGCAGAGAAGCACTAACAATAGTGTTTTGCCTATTGTACCTAGGGTCTCTATGAGTCAGACACTGACTCAACAGCACCTAACAACAACATCAATAATCCTCTAAGTAAATATATGGTGAATATTACTATGGAAAAATCTCTTAGATATAGGTTCTTACTTTGGCCCAGGCCTAGGCTCAGGCAGGACAGAAAGCAGGTTTATTGGGAGCATTTCTAAGAGCCTGACAGGCAGCAAGTGTTGAGGTTTCATTAATGGACTAAAAGTCCATTAAATATCATAAAGCCATTCTTCTCTAACCCATTCACTTCACTCCTACATAAGGAAATAAGCTTAATAGCTTATTCAGGAAGTAAGTAGATTTTTAAAACTCTAAAATTAATTATAATATAAAATCATTGCATTTTCCTTAAACAAAATAGAGTAGTAAAATTTTGAGTGTCTTAACCAAAGCCATCCTTTTTTTCCATACAAACCTCCATTCCAAAGAACTTCAAGTTTTAATAGTTCTTAAAAGTCTCTTTTTTAAGAAACCCTAAACTTTACCATTATAGTTAAAATTGGATTATAAAATCAATCTAATATAATTTGAATCGTTAATTAAGTCAATTTTAAAAGAAATAATTCAATTTCATTAAGGAATTGTTACACTGATATTACAAAGTGAATGGATTCCTGTAATTAAAAAGCATTGAATGCCATATGACCATTTATCTTTTCCCCCCTTTTAACCATTTTGGTGAGGTTCTAAGACAGAATTTAATTAAATCCTGAAACAAAGACATAACTCAAAATTAAAATTCTATAGAAGGGCTTACTAGCAAATCATCTAAGGCTTTTCCCCTCTAGTATTTAAAGAAATCATAGCAGTGAAATATATATAAAATTATGAAGATCTATGTAACACAATTGCTGCTATTAAAGAGTCATTCATTATCTCTGTGATATCCCACCAAGTAAAGGAAACCCTTTTCTAAATGTCTTAGATGAACATTTATTAGGTGATTGACATTTTCCTGGAGTTCAGACTGAGATTCAAACTGGTTTCTGGCATTAGATTGGGTGTTAGATCTTCCAGATAATAAACCAGACAGTTGGAAGATCATAATTTTGAAGGAAGGGTTTTTTTTGAGGTCAGAGATACTTCAGCTTGCCCTTTTGTAGTGATCTTGAGTTTTGTCAAACTGTTAGCTTTACTAAGACTCACGTGCTTTGTCTGTAAAAGGAGAGCCATCTCTCACAGGAAGTTGTTATGCAATGGATTAAATGGAATATCACTTGTCACCTGTCCACTGGAGGCTCTGAAACATAAGGATGATCAGTAAATACTAGGTTTTTTTTTTTGCTTTTATTTCCTTATAAAGTTGTGCACGTATAGCAGAAAAGGGAACATTTGACTTCTGTTATGTGGTATACGTTAGTAGAAGAGACCCCTTTTTCTCTCTTTGCTTCAAAAATACTTCAAAATCATAGTGTTGTTTCCATTTTGTGCTTTAAGTGGACATTTTTTAGATAAAATCAGGATATGATAAAATGCCTTTAACAGCCAATTTGCAAACTATAAAAATGTGTCTGTATATGCCTGTGAAGTAATATTGTTATTCTCCTACTGTTCTACAAATAAGTTTTGGCTTATTCTATTTTCCCATTTTCCCTTTGCCTCTATGGATATATTCATTTGAATGCCTTTTGTCAGTGATTTCATCCTCAGACCTGCATCTTAAAAGAGGCTTTGACTAGGTCTTCTGTTTTTTTTGCCCCTCTCCAATAATTTGGACCACAGCAGCTAATTGCAATGTCTAATTGTATCCTTAATTGGCTGATTGCACCCACAATTAACTAAATATAAGTACCAAGCCTCATGGTACATTCAATTTTATGCCTCAAAGGGAGCCTGTGTGAGGCAGTGGTTGGCAGTTGGCTATCTTCAAGAAAACAGCTTCTCAGACTTGGAATTGTAGGTCTAATTCTAAAGCTGCCAAATAGTTTCTAGCTGGCACACTACATAAACCCAGTGACTATCTTAGTTACACTTTCAAGGACATAAAATCTGGGTGAGTTGTGGACAGGCCACAGTTTAAGACAATTATCAGTAATGGCATGAAATCACATGTCATTGGATTACTCCTTATAATGTGCTTGAGCAGCTCATGGAATTACTGTCTTTACTGGTATGTATGCAATCATGGCAGACTGGAGCAGAACTGGGCTCTTCTTGTGTTTGTATCCCATGGCAGATTGGATTGCCCTCCTTCAGCAATTTGAAAGCAATTTGTTGGAATGATGCATTTGAAATGTGTGTGCTTCTACAAAGCAAGTGTCTCCAAAAGAGACATGCAACTAACTTAAATTCAACTCTTGAAATCAATCTAGAACCATACAGGTAGAAGTCTGTTGCAGCTTTGTCTTATACTTCAAAATTAGCTCATGTCTTCAACATGAGCTCATGTCTTGGACAGATGTGTCAAAGATCATATTGGTTGATTCTTCACTTAAGGGAGAAATTGAAAGTTGCTCAGTTTGGCAGAGGTTTCTTTCCATCACTAGAATGTTATTTTGAAAGCAAATCAAGAGGTGTAGAAATTTTGAGATTAGTAACAAAACAACATAAAATTTCCTACTACAAGCATGTAAAAATAGATTAGATAGCTAGAGGGAAAAAAGAAAGAAATGTATGTGATAGAAGTGACCAGTTTAAGTTTTCATGACATATTTTTAGACTGAGCAACTTCTAATTCTCTACCTCTATTTCCAGCATAGTCTTTGCTTAATGGCTTCAGCAATGGTCTTCACTATCTCACAAAATATGGTAATTCTAACTTGATGGTGAACTAAACTCAGGCTAAGGGCAAATCTGTAACTTCTAATTTCCAGTGTAGATTAGTGTTTCCACAGGAGAAGCCATGATCATCCAAATTCTGCAGATGTAAGCTTGCATACAGATCCTAGAAGTCCTCTAGCTACATAAATCATATATGCAATATATTACTCCATCTATTTATTCTTCTCATGTTATACCCTCCCAACCAGCATATTATAGACCAGTTATTACATGTCTTCATTATTCCATCTATTTATTCTTCTCATGTGTCATTCCCTCACCACCAACATATTATAGACCGGTTACTACATGTTTTCTTTATAGGTAGGATAAGAGAAAGGGAACTATTTCTTACCAATTGAGAGGTAGCAAATATCTCATTAGGTTAAACTTACATAAAAGTTGAAGACTAAAATGCACAAGAGACAACAAAATACATTTGTTGTTCTGGAGTGTGGTTATTGTGGGGTGGGTAACCACAACAACATGAAACAAAGAAGAAGAGGTGAGAGATGAGTGGAATAAGTAAATTCAGCTCCTGATCAGAGGCACTTAAACAAGGTCATTTTAAGACAGGAATATATAAGATGAGATTTGAATTTGGTTTGTGTATACAAAGCTCAGTCTGATTTCAGTAACATCTATTCTATCCATGAAAAATATAGGCGAGTGAATCATGTATTAAAATTAGCAAAAAATTTGGGCTTTAGTTTTATTCTGTTGTAACATGTTCAGAAGTACAGACTCAAAAACAGAAAAGTCCATGGAAAAATAGGTTCCTGGGCACTTAATTTATGAGAAGTCTTCTCCTTCACTTTTAGATTTGGTTGTTCCAGATAACCTTACCTTACACTCAAGGAGCCAAGAAGTTCCCATCTGGGATCTAAATTACACTCTGCTAAGGACTAATTCTATTTCCACTAAGAACAGAGAAGTGTTTATGAAATGAAGTCATCCTTATAAAGTACCTCAGCCTGCAGCCATACCACAGTGGCATCCAATCCCATCAGATCTCAGAAGCTCAGCAGGTTTGGGCCTGGTTAGTACTTGGATGGAGACGGCCTGGGAGCACCAGGTGCTGTAGGCTTGGGAGAAGGACCCGACAACCCACTCCCCTAATCAGCAGTTGAAAACCCTATGAGTAGCAGAGAAGCACAATAGGGTTTTGACTGTTGTACATAGGGTAACTATGAATCGGATACCAACTTGATGGCACCTAACAAGAACAATCTAAAATACCACATACGATAAGGGAGCATTTCAGGAAATGTTAATAATGCAATTGACTTCATACAATGTCAGGAAGTGTGACTTGGCATGGCAATAGAGAGCTTAAAGTTGGGACTAATTTCTGGGATCCACGGAGTCCCTGATAAATGTCAGTTCTATAGTATGAGATCAAAGGACAGCGCCTGCTCTATCATATGAGCCTTAACTTCTGGGAGATACCATGCCAAATTTAGGTGCATAAGGACTATGAAAAATAAGCAATTTCCTAGCCTGTCCAAGATTTCTTTGAACAGTCTTCTTTTGATGCCTTTCTCTTATCATGTTGGATCTTTATATTAACACTTTCCTAGGTAGGCTCTAAGAAATCTAGAGTAAAAGTTTTTGTTTTGTTTTTGTTTTTAAGATTGTGGAATTTCAAAAAGTTTAGGAAGTTCAAATGAGCTGTACATGGCAATTTATAATTCTGAACCCATCATCAGACATGATGTGGCATCATCAATCAATCACTAAAGGAAGAGTCTAAATGTTCCTTCTTTACTTAGAAGCTACCCTCTCATGACAAGTGAGTTTCTTTTTTCCATCTATGAGAGAAAATAATCTGTCTTTACTAGTAAGCAGGAAGCTGTCATTTATTTTTTGGCATAATTTAAAGCCTTTTAATGCTTATTTTTAATTTTAATAATTTTGGAGGTGTTCACTTGTGCATTAAAATTCAGGAAGCTGACATAGCCCTTGGCTTACCTTCAGGGCACAACTGTGTGCAAGACATGCTTCTATGAGATAATTTGTTTCCTAATTGGCATCCGTTTGCTGAAATACAATTAAAGTTATTGCTCTAATATTAACATCAACATCTTGATTGCTCTATAAAATATGAATATTTATAATTTTTTTCATCCATTGCAGATATCTCTTAGGCATTTTATTTTATTTTATTTTATTTTGGTTTTGGCAGTTTCTTATGTATTGAAAGTTTAATTTCTTACAGACAATAATGATATAAGAAGAGTCTATGTAGCCTGATGGAGTTTAAGATACTGTAGGGTTCAAATATTTATACTCTAAGAGCTATGCAGAATGTCATTGCTGAGGAACTGTGTTTGGTTTCTGGGGCCCAATTGACTTGAACACCTGAGAATTAACTGATCTGCTCTATCTACTTTGTATCATTATTATGTGGATTGTGTGAGCTAGATGACCCTAGTGCTCCATATTTAATAAAAACAACAACACCTTTTATTTGCTCTGCTCTTTAAGGTTTATAGTAGGCTTTGCATCAACTTTAAGTGTAACTGATTTGAAAGACATTGTATTTTCCTAGTAAGTTCTTACAGGTACCATATGCAGGAGTTTTTCATGGTTGCTTAAAAGCAAGAATGTAAGAACATAATTCTATAACTGCATATTAAGTTAAACTGTTTCCTGTTTATCCATTAAAAGGTTTTGATTACATTTTTACATTTATTCACCTATCAAGCTCTTAAAATAACTCTCAAATTAGAAAGGCAGTACTGGGTATCATTTATGTTAAACATATCAGATGGCAAGAAAGTGTATATAATAAAAAGTAAAAGCTCCATCTCCTGTTGGAATATTTATTTTGCATCTCCAGAGACAACTATAATTAAGACTTCCTTAGCTCTTACTCTCCTTTCTCTTTCTTTCTCTTTCTTTCCTGGATGATTATCTAAAATCATTGGATGTGACCAAGCAAGATAGGCATCTTAGTGGAGTAAGAGGTTCTTCAAAGGTCCAGTGAAATAATCAGACCCAGAGCAAAATGAACAGGACATCTATAAGGGTGAGTAGGATACCTAATGTGGGTGTAAATGTCCAAGAGAAGGAATAGCAGGGTGTATATATAGTGGAGAAGGCACAAGAAGGGTAAGGTCCAGATGTAACGTGATGAGGATAAGGATGGTATCCACCATCCACATGGGTAAGGGAAAGTCCTGAAGAGAGACTGATTACATGTAAAGATGAGTTAATAAATAATATATTAATTGTAATAAAAACCTGTTCTTTTTCTGTCAGATAAGGATGTTTCAAATGAGAAAAAGGAGAAAACTGAGATAAGCTCTGTTATTGAATTGAAAGATGAGGTATTTATATAAACATATCATTTATAATACAGAGATCTATGGATAGATTATATGCAAATGTGTGAGATTCACGTGTATATGTATATGTAAATTTCTCTGTAGCCCTGTCACGAAAGGGCCTGTGAACTATGACCCAGACAGCATGGAGCACACTTACTGCCCAAATCTTGGTTTCTAGATGTTGTTGTTGTGACTAGGTGTTCTCAAGTCAGGTCTGACTCATAGCAACCCTAGCACAAAAGAAGGAAATACTTCCCAACACTGTGCCATGTCTGGTACTGTCAGTGCTTCTCTGCTATTCTTGGAGTTTTCAATGGCTTATTGTTTCGAAATTGTTTCATGGGTGGGTTGCCAGGTCCTTCTTCCATTTTTTGGGGTGCTGGGAATCAAATCCAGGGCCTCAGGTAGAGCAGAGCAGCACTCTACCAACTGACCTAAACTTTTCATTAAATGGAATTAGGGCTTCCTAGAGAAACATCTGATTCTGAGGATGGAGCAGAGAAAAACCAGCAACCATGCCAGAAAGTAAAGGTGATGATTGCATGTAAAGATAATACATGCCTACTAAAAGCGGCTTCCAGTAGACAAATCTGGATTGATGTCAACATCCCACTAAATCATGGATTAAGTTAAATCTCATGGAATAAAAAGAATCCATAATAACATAGTGACATAAATACTTAAACAATTGAAAGTTTGATGAGGAATAAGATATTAATGCAATCTCATATAATACCTCCCCGCAAAAGCATCTTTATTTATAATGGGACAAGTAACTTTATAGTTAAAGTAAATTAGAAACACCCACTTAATCAAATGATTAAAGTTAGCATCATCCGTAATGGAATACATCAATATTCAATGCAATCTGAGCAATATCCCTACTATGAAATTGTTACCAGACACTAATCTAAATCACTGGACAAACTAAATCTAATAGATGACACTAAATCTAATAGATCAGACATTGATCATCTAAATCTCATAATGAACAGTAGACAAATATAAATTGAGAAAAAATATAATGCAAACAGCTTATAGTCTCCAAAAGAATCAAGAAAAGACTGAAGAATAAATTCTTCTAGATCAAAGGTGACAGATGAGGTCATGACAATTAAATGCAATATTGAAGACTCCAGATTGAAAATTTTGCCATGAAGGGTACTTATTAGGACAATTGGCAAAGCTTGAGTAAAACAGCAATGAAATTTGAAGTGTTCAAAGATGAAATGGTAATTAAGAAGCAGAGGTAGTGTCAATATATAATTTTAGTTATGTCATGTTATATAGGTATATGTCCTTACTGATAGAAAATAATCTTAATTCTTTAGGAGTTAGAGTAATTTACTCTCAAATGATTGGAGAGAAATCCACTTGTACTATTTTGCAATTTTCTCTGAGTTTCAAAATAAAAGCTAGGCAAAAATTGTAATGTTTTTCTAGAAAAATCCTCTCCATATGAAGGTAATTTTGAGTATGGGTATATATGTTTATATTTTCTCACACAAATGGGAGAATGTACATGTTATTCTTCACTTGGAGTTTTTCTCCTAGGGGTGATCTTGGCAGTTGCTGCATGTGAACATATTTACCAGGCCGTCAGATGTACTCATTCTTTAAAATAGGAAATTAACCATCTGTTTACTTTGAATCATAATTCTGAATAAAGCTCTATGATCATATTCTGACCTCAATAGAAAACTTTTGCTACGTAGAGTTTGCATGTTATTCATGGATTTGAACTTATGTTGGTTTATTTTAGGTAACTAGACTTGATTTGATTAAACTCATTTGAAAATACTGTTTTCTCCAGTAAACTAAATTTGTGTGTGTGTGTGTGTGTGTGTGTGTGTGTGTGTGTGTGTGTGTGTGAAAGAGGGGGGGAGGGACCAAAAATTATTACTTTCTTTGGCTTTTGGGGGTCACAAATGCTTAAAATAGTTTTAGTTCTATTTTAACATAATATTTTAAAAGACAAAAAAAAACCATAAGGAACATTGGGTGAGGCAAGCTCTCTTTGACAGCTATATTTGCTTAAATCCTCTAATTGAACATTTTTTCCTCATTGTAAAAATATTTGATACCTGTTTATTATAAAGCTCTTTGTATGGCTAAATAAACTTGGAGTACTGAGTGACCATATTTAAGGAAAACACAATTTCAGTGTAAGTTAGGTTAATATTAACTCCTATTTGAGTAATAGGTACATTTTGGAAGTTAGAATCTGAGACTTTCAGGAGGAAGGTATAAAAGAGAAGCTATGGTAGGGTTGTCAGTGCCTAGCCCATATATATGAGATTTCACTTTTTCAGTGGTCTCTCTGTGTTATTTGCCTCTTACCAGAATCTGCCTATTAACACCCAAATGTTCTTTCAGTACCATGGACAGCTGCCTTGGTTCTGGTGCATAATAGCAGGCCTCAGAGTAAAACACCAAGCTCCATTGACCCTCAAACAAGGACTGCCCATAGTTCTACTAAAAGCACCTCGGTCCCCTTTACTCATGTGGGATGATCTATTGCCTGAGTTTTACATTGTTTCTCAGACATTCCTTCTGAGATTAACCTCCAGTTAGTTCCTTTGTGCCTCTTCTCTGCTTCCTGTCAGAGTTCCTTGTACTTGCTAAATAAACTACTTGTACTCAAATTCTAGTCTTAGGGTCTATGTCTACATGATTGTGATCGTGAGTATTGGTAATTTTAATGTTGGTATCTACACAAGTCCTTGGAAGAAAGATCTAATTTAGGAATTTGTCTAAAGCTCGTGATGACATCAGATTGTTTAGAAATCTAGGATGATAGAACTCTGGGGTCAAGTTTATTAAGGTTATCTAGTAACTACCAAAAATATCTGAACTTTGAAATTCTATATGCAATATATCCACTTCCATGTCTTCAATGACAAGGAACACAGGCCCCTTTTGGCCACATATTTCTTTCTACTTAATAGAAAACCCTTTTATTTGGAGATAGAATTAGATTCTCCAATCCTCCATTAAGGACACCAAGTAATTCAAATTCCTCTTCCAGTCTTATATATTTCGGTATCTGAAGACAATTGTTCATCTTCTGTGAGACCTCTCCAGACTAAATATTTTAGAATCTTTCTATTCATCCTCATGAAAAATTATGTGAAAACACTTCTTGAGAATCTCTCTGATGGACATGGCAACCATGAATCAATGTTGTTTTGTGGTTCCCAGAGTATATAATAGTGATAAATAATCCAGAGATGATTCTGACTGTTTTAGAGTAGAGTGGAATTCCCATCTCTTTTATGTACATTGCAAAACTAAAAGTTTAGACAAGATAATTTTAGCATTTTAGGTAATTGCTTGCTCTAGAGACATTTTTTCCTAGCCTATTACTGTGCAAATGACCACTCATATGCTAATCAGTGGACATACCTCTAGAATTGCTATCCTTTGCAGGTAGTCAACTGACATTTTCAGGTCCAACCCAAATCTCATATGAGAGCTGGGTATGAGGTCACAAGCCTGTAATTCCACTGAGTCAGGAGGCAAGGGCAGAGGTATCAAAGGTTCAAGGACAGAGGCAGCCTGAGTAAGTTAGTGAGTCTCTGTCTCAAGATAAAAAATGAAGAAGGGGTTGGAGGTGCATCTCGGTGGTAGAGTGCTTGCAAAAGGTATGTGTGAGGCTCTGGGTTGAGTCCCCCAGTACTGTAAAAAAGAAATCCTATCTTCACCCTAGAAGAACCAATAAAGTAGAATTTTCATTGTTAACAAGTTTTGGAGATTTTTCTAATCCAACTGGCCACAACACACAAGAGAACAGAGATAACACTATAGCAATATGTATACTATAGGACTTAGTTCTCCAATTACAAAGCAGAGTGAGCACCAATAGAATTAAACCTCACCCAAAACAACAAAGAAGTCTGCAAGATCCTTCCCTTGCCTACTTTCTGAATAGAATATCAGGATGGTATCATGTGACTAGGCAGGAGTACCTGAGGGTAGAAATACCTTAATGTTTTATTTAAATTAAGAATAAGATCCCTGCAAAAGGCTCAGGACACCAGCAACACTTTCTAGGCTAGAGAATTGAGGCTGGCTCTTAGATACAGTGCCGGAAAGGGAGGCATCTCTGTGATATAAGAGCAGAAGAAGCTAAGCATAACACAAATGAGAAGTTCATGGGATAGGGGCAATGGGGTGTCTCCTACTCATCTTGTATCATTTAATGGGATTTTAAGGAGAGGAAAAAGTAGACAAATTTCATCTTGTGAGTATAATTCCTATATGAGAAAGACAATGAGAGTTCTGCTTGCATTTATCTTTAGAATACATTAATTAATTTCATTAAAAAAATTTAAAGCCATTTGAGTCTTAGAAGAAAGTTCTCTTTTTCTCACTTATACTTGTGGCATCTAGAAGGAAAAACAAAATACAGTGACCTAGTCTGGTTCAATGGGCTGGGATTTAGCTTAGTTGGTAGAGCGCTGCGCTGCAGTCTCTGAGGACCAGAGTTCAATTCCCAGGACCCCCAAAATGGAAGAAAGGCCTGGCAATCCACTCCCAAGGCAATCCTGAAAAAGTCAGCCATTGAAAACCCTATGAGGGTTGCTAGGAGTCCGACTCAACGGCACCTAACAACAATGCTAAGTTTATTTGACCTTTAGAGGGCTGGGATTTGGCTTAGTTGGTAGAGTGCTTCGCTGCAGTCTCTGAGGTCCAGAGTTCAATTCCCAGCACCACAAAAATGGGAGAAGGACCTGGAAATCCACTCCCAAAGCAATCTCAAAACAGCCATTGAAAACCCTATGAGGGTCACTATGAGTTGGATACCGACTCGACGGCATCTAACAACAACAAGAAGTCTGGTTCAACTTGTATTGAATTGTTGTCAGTCTAGCACCATTGCCTCTTTCTCCTACTACATCTCCTTTGAATGTGGGGACATCAACACCTTCCATGGAATTTCATGTTCAGTTCTAGATAAGCACTTGAACAACAACATAGGAAAATATTCTAGTTCAGCAGACACAGACCAGAATCAAGATATGACTCCATACAAGGTCCAGTGGAGGGAAATGGAAGACATTTTCTTCTTCAAATACATGGTTTACACTTATCTATGAAATAAAATATGAAAAAAGTTGCACAATTAATTGATTACATTTGCCCCTCCCTCATATTTATAGCATTCTTGAGTGTGAAGACTATGACTTTCTCCAGCAGAATGATTTTGCCTTCCTTACATGTAGTAGAAGTTCAGTAAATGCTAATGAAAATCTTCCTTATTTTCATACAAAATGGAAATTTAGTGAAAGTTAGCATGTTTATATTTTGTAAAACCATCTATCACAACACTCATTTCATTGCATTGTGATTCTATTTTACTTTTGGTCTTCCCCGCTGGACAATGAGATTCCTTGAGGGTCATGTGTCATATTTGAACTGGTAACACCTTTTAAAACCTGGCACATAGTAGCCCATCAGTAAGGGTTGAATAAATGAATGAATGAGTGAAGAGCTTTTCGTCTCTGACTGGAATCATCAGATAAGTACATGTGGATGGTTCATTTTCAATTTTTCTTTGTTGTCCATTTTCTGATTTAGGTAAGTTTAGATGCTTTTAGGCTAGCAGATATAGATTACTTCCTCTTCTATCTGTGTTTTTTTCTTTGTGTTCCATAAGAAATATCTCTTTCTATTCATGATTATCAATTTTCTACTAGCAAGAAGGAAGTTTGTATGAGAGAGATGTCAGGGTCACATATTACATTTCTTTCTTAAAAAAAAAAATCTTGGGATCTTGCTGTGCAGCTGGCTTTGAACTCAAAATCCTTCTGCCTCATTTTCTTAAGTGTTGGGATTATAGACATGTACCACCATGCCCAGCTAGCATATTGCATTTCAAGAGATTTCTGAGCCCAATTATCCCAGCACCTGTTGGTCCCCAAAGTTTGGGAATAACAGGGTATGTGAATGAATGAATAACATCTTTGAGGTATTAACTAATTTTTTCTATTGCCTTCTTTTGCTGATTTTCTGTTCTTCTAGCATCTAACATTCCACATCATTTTCCTTGAGAATTGAGACATTACTTTTTCAATGTAATTTCATTCATCAGTCTTATCTTCTAGTTGACTGGGATTTAGCCTAGCTGGTAGAGCACTGCTCTGTAGTCTCTGAGGTCCAGAATTTGATTCCCAGCACTGCAAAAATGGGAGAAGGATGTGGCAATCCATTTCTGAGGCATTCCTAAAACAATCAGCCATTGAAAACCCTATGAGGGTCACCATGAGTTGGACATGACTTGAAAGAACCTAACAACAACAAATCTTCTAGTTACTCCAAAGAATCTTTCAATGACCATATTGTTAGTAGCTAAAGATGTTCCCAGAAATATGTTGTATGGTAACTGTGGAAGATAGTTTGGAAAAATTGCTAGGCATACTTTTATTTTTTAATATTACCAATTATATATTAATTCCAGGATTGTTAACATTTGCATTTACCTACATTTGTGATGGTTATATTCAGAGCTACATGTCATTGTTAATGTGCTGAAATTAACCCCATAACTCCTACTATCCTGCATAAAAAGAAAAGCTCCTCTTTCATGTGGTGTGCAATAGTCACCCCATAAATATGAGGCATGGTAGTTTGCTTATCTGTCTCATTACTCATTTTCTGCCTCCATTTATCATGTAGCTACCCTGTTCTGAAAATATTCACACACTGTTTTGGAAAAGTTAAAGAATTTGGTCAAAATTAGCCTGTACATGGCAGAATCATATTTTGTATTCAGACTGAGATAGTTCCAAAGCTCATACTTATTTTTTTCAAATCATGCTGACTTTGGATATGTTTGTAATAGTAACCTTGAAACAGGTAATTTATTGTCATAAACTGACACATTCACTAATCACATGTCTATCT
>VMDO01028081.1:0-24404 GCA_007922755.1 Pedetes capensis
CTGAAGCTGAAGAAAATTAGAACAAGTATACGAGAGCCACGGTATGATCTTGAGTATATCCCACCTGAGTTCAGAGACCACCTCAAAAATAGGTTTAATGCATTAGACACAAATGACAGGAGACCAGAAGAGTTGTGGCATGACATAAAAGATATCATTCAAGAAGGAAGCAAAAAGTTCTTAAAAAGACAAGAAAAAATGAAAAGACTAAATTACATGTTCTGTATATAGAGATAGTTGAATGGATAGATGGACAGGTAGATGAAGAAATAGATAGATTGAAAATAGGTAGATTATTTTTCTCTTCTTGATTTCAATTTCCTGCCAGACCAAAAATTATTTGAATTTACATAATTGGTCTTGCTATAAACAAGGCATCCATTCTTAAAAATTGGAGAGATTTCTTGAATATCTCTTTCACTTTAAGAATCTACTCAAGGTACGTTTTAAAAATATATTTAGTAACTCAGCCTTTCCTTATTTACAATAGAATATTCACATTTAAGACCAAAACACTTACAATACAATATAAAATATTTATTTGTAAATAGTTTTTAATAGTCTTTTTATGATGTTAAAAGAATGATTTGTGATGCATATCTTTATAAAAGTGAATACTCTCAAGGCTATATTTATGAATAGATCAAACCCATGATTTGGGTAAAATATGAACCCATATTTACAACTACCATGTAAATAAATACATTCTTTCTGTTAGTGTTAAATCAATGCATGCCTAATGGTACTTATTGTTTATTAAACTTAAAAATTACAGAGTTGAGATATAGTTGTTAATTCATGAATACCCATGGATTTTACTGTATGAAGTTCTGATACTTTCCTATAGTACATAGTTATGACAATTGTGGCCATTGATCAAACAGCATGTCACCTGCTCAATTGTTACAATTCCCTCTAGTTTGTACTTTCTTTGCATCTCCCTTACAGAGGCTTATTTCTTTTGCCTATTGTGCCAAGATAGAAAAGCCTGCTGCTAATTACTGCACTTGAAATTTTTAACACGGCAGGTAATATCCAAACACTAGATCCTCCTTTTATAAAAAATTTGGTGGTTTCTTGTTAATTTAGCAACTCTTAGTTGGAGGCCTGCACCATTCACGTCAAAAGTATTGTATATTTATTGTAGAAGCATAGCAAACTGCAGCTGGAAGAAGTTACCACATGCACAGCTTCTGATTTTTGAGCTTCATTATCTTGATCATCAGTGATTACAGTAAATTGTGGACTCACTGCTGGTCACATTTAAGTATTAAAATTGAAAGCATGTTTGAAGGACAGAAGCATATAAACATACCTCAGTATGCAAGGATATTAAGCCTTTCTACTTAAAATTTTAAAATGTAAAGATGCCCAAGTATGTTAAATTACATAACTCTCATAATCAATCTTGTGTCTATTTTTAACTGAAATAAGTGGTTACGTCAAACAATAAAGACAATAAAATTTAACTCAACTTCATTGAATGAGAACTGTATTATCTTAAACTCAGCCTGAAATGGCCTATCTTGACCAAAAGAATCAGTTTATATTATTTTTATAGTGGTTTTGAATTTTTCTGAAAAGAACAGCTGTAATATTATGAGTTCTCCGTTTTGAATGGCCACTAACCTCAAACAATTTAAAGACCAATTTTAGTTGTTGCTACCTAGAGATATTTTTCATTGTGTTCAGAATCTCTTTATCCATAACATCTTCTAGTGTCTCCATAGAGTATAAGTTCTACACTCTGATATATGGACACTAATAAAATACTGCTATAAAGTAATTTTACTGCTATACCCTATGATATGATAATATGGAGTGACAGCAATATCATATTGCCCTTCGCATATAAAGCAGTCATTACTGAGTTCCTATTATGGATTAGATTTTAAATGTCCCCCAAAGGCCTATAAGCTAAAGGCTTAGTCTCAGCCAATTATTCTAATAAGAGGTGATGGGACCTTTAAGAGGAGGAGCCTAGTTGGAGAAAATTGGTTTATTTTTGTGCTGTGGAATCCTAGTGCTCCACCCCATTTCCAGTGCTGCAGTTCCAAAAGCCATAGAGCCGGGTGACCATAGACTAAAACATCTGAAACTGTGAGTCAAAATAAAACTTTCCTCCATTAAATTGATTTTTCTCAGATATTCTGTCATAGTGATGGAAAGCTAACACAGCCATCAATATTATGATATGTGATTTAAAGTCATTTTCAAAATTTGACCATTCTACTTAAGATAATACCTAATTTTTCCTTTCAGAATATTATTTTGACTATCAGATTTGCAATTTTTTATTTCCAAAATGGGAAAGATAATATTGCATAGTTGTGTGGGTAAATTAGAAAAAGTATATTTACAGAGTTTAATACTTTAGTAATTTGTGACTACTAAAGTATTGAACTAATTTTGTACTGTTTAAAATGTAAGGACAGGGGCAACACACTTATTAATTGGTTTTGGCATGGAAAACACACATACACTTACTACAAGGCAAGCCTGTTTTGTTTGATAATCCAAACTGTGGCTTTCCTAAAAGATGATCTTCAGAAATAAAATTCCTTTACCACCTGCACAGGCAGACCTTTCCAAGACCAACAGGAGGCTCTAGATTCCAATAATGCAAAGAAAATTCTTTCTTTAAGGATAACAACCATTAAAATGGTGCTTAAATATAAGAATTGATGAATGGAATCCCATTATAATATGTTTTTCTATGCAATCCAATTTATGATTCAGTAGCTAAGTCTTCAACTTTAAATTGTAGACGCATGTAAAGGACTACTTTTTATCTGATGTATACTCCCAATTTCCTTAAAAAAAAATTTCCAGTTTCAAACATTTGCTGTTTTCAGGCATCTCAAGTATCATTGTTAGAAGCCACAAATGATATATAGAACTAAGAAAATATCCTTTTAACACAAAAAGGAATAACTATGTAAGATAGTGTATATCTTCATTTGCTTGACTACAATAATCATTCACTATGCATATGTATATAAAACTTTATGTTGTGTAACTTATGTATGGTAAATAAATAAATAATACACATTCACACAAAGAGAATAGATATACACTATAGAGGCAAACAAACTTGGATTTGCATACTACCTATGTAATTATGGGTATGAATATACTTGATCCAGTTTCCTCACTCAGGAAATAAGAATAGTATCCAACTTACAAGACTTCTGTCAAGATAAAATGGCAATACAGTCAATATAATAGAGGTAGCCAGATATTTGACACATAATAGAAATTTGATAGTTGTTTATGATTATCTTTAAATATGAAATAAAAGCAAGGGTAAAGTTAACAAGAAGGAAAACCTTTTGTATATTTTTGCCTCTACATTAGCAGATTCACCTCCCCATTCCACATATTCATGCTTCCACAAAGAAGAGAAAATCACACTCAGGGAATCTTCTTATTCAGGAAGAAGTTCTCTTTGGGGAAATTGCTGATGCTTTTATTGAGAGATTGGATGGATGATGATACCATTGATTCAGATAAGGAATGTCAGGAAATAAGTCTAACATAGTGCAATATATAAGAGCCTAGTTTTAGTAATATAAAATATAGAATATGTGGATACACAGATGTTTGGGATGCAGTTGTGAGATATCTTATGTAGAAACTTATGGCTTAGGAGTAGATGAAGTCATTCAGTTAGATAACATACAGAAAATAGAGAAACAGAGACCAAATTAGAAATCCAGAGTATAAGATTAGGAAAAATGAAAATAATTGTTTCTGTGTGTATGTGTGTGTGTGTTGATGGGGAGAATGAAGATTGGAGTCAGAAAGGGAAGGAAGAACTGGCCCTCTGGGAATGAAGAGGTATGCATAATTGATAAGCCATTGTAACATTCAAGTGAAAGAAGTTCTAAGAATTTCTACATAGGGAATTAAGAGGCAATTATGCCTAAGAATCTGAGAGAGTGCCATTGAAGCTAAGAAGTGGAAGAAAGGGGAAAAAATGACACAATAAGATTAGAGAAGTAACCAGAGCACACAGTGGCTCTCAGAGGGGCAATACTGAGCTAGAGTAGAATATAATGGACGAATTCTTTATGGAACATAAGATAATGTCTCATGTATTTTCTAATAATTTCAAGGAGGAAATGAAAGCTATATGTATTAGTGAGTTGGTGTGTTGTTGAAAGAAACCCCTGAAACAAACTTGTGAGAGAAGAGATTTATTGAGGGCTCCTGACTAAAGGGTCATAGTCCATAGTGTTAGTGGGGCAGGCATGGCAAGCAAGCAGCAGTGCTTGTAGGGGATGACCTCACATCATGCTGGATCAGGAAGCAGAGACCAACTTGAGTTGGTGCTCCAGGCAAAAACCTCCAAAAGCTGGTCCCCAGAAATTTACTTCTATGAAGGTTAGGACCCATTTGCCAAAGTTCTTTAGCCTCAACAAACAGTGTCGGTACCTAAGCACCAAATGTGCAAATACATGACCTTTGGGGGACATTTTAGATACAAACCATAACACTATAGAAACAAAGAAAAGTTGCACTGGGTGCGGTGGTGCATGAGTGTTATCCCAGCAGCTAGGGAGGCTGAGGCAGGAGGATCGCAAGTTCGAGACCAGAGGCAGTCTGCATAATTTAGTGAGACCATGTCTCAAAAAAGTAAAAAAATGGCCCAGGGGTGCAGGTCAGTGTTCCAGCACTTGCAGAGCATGCAGGTGTGAGGCCCATGGTTCAACCCCCAGTACTGCAAAAAAAAAAAAAAAAAAAAAAAGTTTTCTCTATCAAAACTGAGGTAAGTGCCACTCTCATGATATGTCATTGAATTCATCTTGAATTAAAATACATGACCATCTAATTTGTTGGATTATGATTGTTAACAGAAGAGATAATGTTGAAGGAAAATCTCATTTTTGAGGTTTGATTCACCACTTGAACCTGCCAAAATATATTTAATCACTATAAAATATTGAATTAGCCCCCTTGAAACTTTGAGAAAAACTAAAATTATATATATATATATATATATATATATATATATATATATATGCACATATATATATATATGGCTTATTGTTATTAAAATAATGTATGTGAGAATTAAAAGCACCATTACTTTAAGTACTTCAACTGCTTGAGGTTTACTGTATATTGAACCAAGTTTCTTTTTGGTTCTTTTCTCTCGCCAAGAAAGTGGAATAAGTTTATGAAAGACAGATGTTTGGCAAAATTAAGTGTATTTTTTATTGTCCATTACTCTTTCCTCTGCACACATTACATCTTTCACAATATTCCACATTGATCAGCAATAATTTTCTGGCAGTAGTTGACAAAAAGGAGATTGCTACCATATGAAGCTAATGACTAAATGTAGGTAGACTTTCATATTTGTATAAAGCTTATTTGAATCTATGCTAGAATTCTTATTTAATATATCTAATAAAATTTAATATACCTAATAAAAGAAAAGCCTACAAAATGCACAGGAAAAGATAATCTTATACTTTTACAAATGTGTATATGTACATAAATTTACACACACACACACACACACACAAACACACACACACACTCAGTTGGTAGAGTGCTACACTGCACTCTTCAAGGCTCTGGGTTTGATCCCCAGCACCACAAAAGTGATAGAAGGACTTGGCAATCCACTCCTAAAGCAATTCTAACACAATCAGCCATTGAAAACCGTATGAATAGCAGAGAAGCACTGACATAGTACTTGGCATGGGACAGTGTCAGGTAATGTTTTGTTCTGTTCTATATAGGTTAGCTGAGCCAGACTTGACTTAATGGCACCTAACAACAACAAGAACAACAACAATAAGTACACACACACACATACACACACACGTGTGTGTATGTGTGTGTGTGTGTGTGTGTATCATGTGCTTATGTGTATGTGCATTATTTCTGGGAAACCAAGAAAAATAAACTAGTATATAAATTCTTGTGGAAAAAACTGACATGATCCAACTTTCTTTATCTTTCTCTGATGAAAATAAAAATTGTTAGAGATCAGAGTAGGTCTCTCTAACAAGTGTATGCAGCTCATAGATGAAAGTGCTATAGCAATAGTTCTACACATACTTGAAAACTAATAGTGGGCATGCTTAAATGAAATGTATGTAAACATTTAGGACATGTCAATCAGTGTCATTCATTTCTATGAATATGCTTTCAATTTACTTAGAATAGTAGATATTAACCCCATGTATTTGTCAGTTTGCCATACTGTGGGGTCTTGCTATTGCTGTGATGAGGAAAACTATGCTACTGATATTACAGATACCAGCAGGGTCACCCATGATGGGAATGTTTCAGCTGAACTTCCAGAGTATGAGAGACTAGAGTGTAGGACCTGCCATCCCACTTCCAAAATAATTAGACATTGAAAACTCTATGAATAGCAGAGAAATGCTGTCAGAAATGGTGCTGAAAAATGAGTCCTCAAGGTTGGAAGGCACTAAAAGATGATGAGGGGAGACTTGCCTCCTCAGAGTAGAGTCTACCTTAATCATAGAAATGCTGTGAAGCCCCAGTGACCTCCAGTTGCTGATGTGGCATGATGCAAAATGAGGAGGAACAACTGTAAACATCTATTAATAATTGGAACATGGAATATACATAGTATGAATCCAGGAAAATTAGAAATTGCCAAAAGGGAAATGGAGTGCATAAATATTGATAATCTAGGCATCAATGAGCTAAAAAGGACTGGCATGGACCATTTTGAATCAGATAATCATGGTCTTCTATGCCAGGAAAGACAGATTAAACAGAAATGGGGATATATTCATCATCAAGAAAAACATCTGAAGATCTGTTCTGAAACAATGCTGTCAATGATTGAATAATATCCCTACACCTATAAGGAAGGTCAGTTAATAAGACTATTAATCAAATTTATGCACTGACCACTAAGGCTACAAATGAAGATAGGGAAGATTTTAACCAGGTTCTGCAATCTGAAATAGATTGAACATGCAATCAGGATTTACTCATAATTACAGGAGACTAGTATGCAAAAGTTGGAAACAAAGGAGAAGACTCAATAGTTGGAAAATATGGTCTTGATGACAGAAATGAAGCTGGAGATCACATGAGAGAATTTTGTCAGACCAATGAACTTTTCATGGCAAATACATTTTTTTCACCTACATTAAGTGGCAACACCAGATTAAACACATTGCTGTTTGGTGTTGTTGATTCATAGACACATAGCAGCCCTCATAGGGTTTTCAGTGGCTGATTGTTTTGGGATTGTGTCAGAAGTGGATTGTCACTTCCTTTTCCCATTTTTTGTCATGCTGCGAATTGAATCTCAGGACTCAGAGACTGCAGAGCAGCACTCTTTCAAATGAGCTAAATCCCATCCTCCAGGTGGAACATACAGGAACAAAATCAATGACACTTGTAAAAAGAGACAATGGAAAACCTCATTATCAAAAGTCAGAACAAGGCTGGGTGCTGATTGTGGATCAGACCATCAATTTCTTACATGCAGGTTCAAACTGAAACTGAAGAAAATTAGGAAAAGTATACAAGATCCAAGGTATGACAATGACTATATCCCACCTGAGTTCAGAGACCACCTCAAGAACAGGTTTTTGTGTTAGACATGAATAATGTAAGTCCAGAATAGTTGTGGAATAATATTAAAAACATTATTCATGAGGAAAGCAAAACGTTATTAAAAAGGTAGGAAAAAAGCAAAGACCAAATTACATGTCAAAAGAGATTCTTAAACTTTCCCTTGAATGATGAAAAGTTACATTAAAAGGAAGACATGATGAAGTTGAAGAACTAAACAGAAGATTTCAAAGGGCAGGTTGAGAAGACAAAATCAAATACTATAATGACATCTGCAAAGAGCTGGAGATAGAAAACAAAAAGGAAAGAACATATTCTGTTTGCCTGAAGTTTAAAGAATTGAAGAAAAAATTCAAGCCTCGAGTAGTGAAGGGAAAATATTAAATGATGCAAGAAACATCAAAAGAAGATGGTAAGAATACAAAGAGTCATTATGCCAAAAAGAATTGGTGGATGACCAACCATTTCAATAGATTGAATAAGTTCAGGAACCAGTGGTTTAGAAGGATGAAGTGAAAACTGCCATGAAGGAACTAGTGCAACAGAAGGCTCCAGGAACTGATGGAATATGCATAGAGATGTTTCAACAAAAAAATGTGGCACAGGAGATTCTAATGTGTTTATAAAAAGAGATTTGGAAAACCACTACCTGGCTAACTTAGTAGAAGAGACCTATATTTGTGCCTATTTTTCAAGAAATGAGATCCAATTGAATGTGGAAATTATTGAACAATATCATCAATATCACATGCAAGTAAAATTTTGCTAAAGATCATTCAAAAGCAACTGTAGCTGTACATAGATTGAGAACTGCCAAAAATCAAGCTGGATTCAGAAGAAGGTATGGAACCAGTGACATCATTGCTGATGTCAGATGAAAGCAGATGAAAGCAGAAAATACCAGAAAGATGTCCATCTATGTTTTATTGACTATGGAAGGGTATTTGACTGTGTGGATCTCAACAAATTATGGATAACATTGTGAATAATGGGAATACCAGAGTACTTAACTATACACACGAGGAAACTGTACATGAACAAGAAGGCAGTCATTAGAACAGAACAAGGAAACAGTGCTTGGTGTAAAGTCAGCTAAGGTGTATGTCAGGGTTCTATACTTTCACTGTACCTCTTCAAAGTCTATGTTGAACAAATAATGCAAGAAACTGGACATTGTGAAGAAGAATGCAGCATCATGATTGGAGGAACACACATTAACAACTGTGTCATGCAGATGACAAAACTCTGCTTGCTGAAAATGAGGGGTATCTGAAACTTTTACTGATGAAGATCAAAGGACAGAGGGTTCAGTATGGATTGTGGCTCAACATCAACCAAACAAAAATTCTTACAACTGGGTCAGTAAGCAACTTCATGATAAATGGAGAAAAGATTGAGGTTGTCCAAGATTTTCCTTTAATTTGTTCTACAGTCAACAACTGCAGAAGCAGCAGTTAAGATATGAAAACATGCATTGCATTGGGAAAAGCTGTTTTAAAAGAACTCATTAAAGTGTTGAAAAATAAAGATGTCACATTCAAGACACAGGTGTGCCTCACTCATGCCATGATATTTTATGTTTCATCACATGGTTGTGAATGCTGGATATTGAACAAGAGAAATAGGAAAAGAATTGATGCTTTTTAAAAAAATTTATTTTTCCTCTTTATTAGTGAATGCTTTGGGGTACAGATGAATACAGCATTGGCTTTTTCCATTATGCAACACTTTTTTTTACATTTTTATCTACTTATGAGGTTTATGGAACCTTTTGACTAATAAGTAATAAAACTAGTATGCATATTTGGGTCATGTTCCCCTGTTTTTCCCATGTGTTCATGAAGTTGCATCATTTATATTGAGATTATTCTCTCCCATTTACCCTTTTACATTGTTTCTCATCCTCTTCTCACTTTCCACAACCTTCACTTGCCTTTGCTAGTCCCTTCCCTCCTTCTTTCTATTCTGCTTATATTTTTCCTTCTTTGTTAAGTTTAACTGCGCATTTTTGTGTATCAACTTATGTATGGGATTTTTTTTCTTAAAGTAAGATTCAGCTCCCATATATGAGTGAGAACATATGGCATTTCTCTTTTTGAGCTTGTGTTCATTCAGTTAAGATGATATTCTCCAATTCCATCCATTTTGCTGCAAATGACATTATTTATTTATTTTTTTCATTGCTGAGTAATATTCCATTATGTATATGTACCATAATTTTTTTATCCATTCTTCTGTTGGTCAACATCTTGGTTGGTTCCATATCCTTGCTACTGTGAAGGACTGCCTCATTGAATATGGAGATGTACATGTCTCTGTGGTATTATGACTTATTTCCCTTTGGGTATATTCCCAGTAGTGGTATAGCTGGGTTGTATGTCAGTTCTATTTTTTGTTCTCTGAGGTATCTTCATAATGATTTCCAAAGTGTTTGAACCAATTTATAGTCCCACTAACAGTGTAAAAGTGTCCTTTTTCTCCACATCCTTGTCAGCACTTTTTTTAATATGACATACCTACAGCCAACATTATATTAAATGGAGAAAAATTGAAACTATTTCCTCTAAGATCAGGAACAAGAGAAGGATGTCGACTTCCTCTATCTCATTTAATATTGCAATGGAAGTCCTAGCCAGAATAAGCAGACAAGAGAAAGAAGTCAAAGGGATATAGGCAGGTAAGGAAGTAGTCAAATTATCCTTATTTTCAGATGACATGTTTTTTTATTTTTATTTTTTTTGGTACTGGGGGTTGAACCCAGGGCCTCGCACTTACATGTTTGGCAAGTGCTGGACCACTGAGCTGCACCCTCAGCCCATTTTTTACTTTTTGAGACATGGACTTGCTAAGTTATACAGACTGCCTCTGGTCTCGAATTTGGGATCCTCCTGCCTCCATCTCCCAAGTCGCTGGGATTACAGGTGTGTGCCACCATGCCCGGCTCAGATGACATGAATCTTTACCAGCACCCCCAAAACTCCCCTAGAAAACTCTAATTAACGCCTTCAGTAATGTGTCAGGATTTAAAACTAACACTCAAAAATCAGTAGCTTTCCTTTAGACAAATTGTGAGCGGGAAAAGAAGAGAATTTTGGCAACAATTCCTTTCACAATAGCCTACCAAAAACTTACCTACTTAAGAATCAATCTAACCAAAGACTCTGAATATCTCTATAAGGAAAACTTCAAAGCATTAAAGAAAGAAATCACAGAGGATACTAGAAGGTGGAAGGACCTCCCCTGCTCATGGATTGAGAGAATCAATATTGTAAAAATCACTACACTACCAAAAACAATTTAAAGATTTAATGCAACTCCCATTAAAATTTCAATGTCAGATTTTGCAGAAAAAATAATCCAAAAATTCCTATGGAAACAAAAAGACAACATATAGCCAAAACAATTTTAAGCTGCAAAAGCAGTGCAACAGGATGACAATTCCTGAAGTTAAACTATACTACATGAGTATAGTAGCAAAAAGAGCTTGGAACTGGCACACAAGTAGGCTTGAAGACCAATGCAACAGAATTGAAGACTCAGAAATATACCACACAACTTCAGCCACTTGATCTTTGACAAAGGGGCTAAGAATGCAAAATGGAGAAAAGATAGCTTCTTCAACAAATGGTTCTGGGAAAATTGGATATCCATCTGCAGACAAATGAAAACAGCCCCATACCTCTCAATTTGCACAAAAGTCTACCCTAAATGGAAGAAAGACTTCAACATAAAACCAAAAAACTTTAAACTACCAGAATAAATGATACAAAACACACTCCAACATATAGAAAACACACTCTAATATAGGAAAGCATTTCCTATGACTCCAGTTGCTCACAAAGTTACACCAAAAATTGCCAAATGGGATTACATGAAATTAAAAAGCTTCTGCACAGCAAAGGAAACAATCAACATAGTTAAGGAAAGCCCACTGAATGGGAGAAAATCCTTGCATCCTATATGTCTGACAGAGGACTAATTTCTAGAATTTACAAAGAATTCAAGGAAGCAAATTCCAAAACAAAAAATAATCCAGTGCACAAGTGGACAAAGGAAATGAACAGCAGTACTCATATGAAGAAGTTCCTAAGACTAAGAATCACATTAAAAAAATATTCAATATCCCTAGATCTTAGGGAAATGCAAATCAAAACAACTCTGAGATTCTACCTAATTCCAGTAAGAATAGCCAAGATCAACAAAACAAGAACTGATGCTTTTGAATTATGGTGTAGGAGATGAGTATTGAATTTACCAAGGACTGCAAAAAGAACCAACAGATATGTACTAGAAGAAATGTAACCAGAATGCTCCTTGCAAGCAAGCATGGCTAAATTGTGTCTTATGTATTTTGACATGCTGTCAGGAGGGTCCAATCCATGGAGAAGGACATCATGTTTGGTAGAGTTGTAGGTCAACAACAACAACAACAAAAAGATGACCCTCCATTAGATGGATTGACTCAGTGGCTGCAACAATGGACTTAAACTTAAAAATAAATTAGGTACCTGGCACAGAATTTGTGAATGTTTTGTTCTGTTGTATGTAGGGTCACTGTGAGTCCAACTGGACCTGAAGGCACTTAATATAAAAGTTTCCTGCAGATATAATGTCAAGTAACTTTTATTTTTCTTAGAGCTGTAGCCAGATGAAAAAAGTGTTTAATTTTGTTATCTGCTTTTTTTTATATATGTGTCTTAATGGAAAACGCCATTTTGAGAACATTATTATAGAATGCTTATTAATGCAAATAAAATACGTATACATTGGCATGTTCTATATACTTGGTCTGGAGCCTGCAGCTGTAGCCCTGTGGCATCCAATCCCGTCAGATCTTGGAAGCTAAGCAGGGTCGGGCCTGGTTAGTACCTGGATGGGAGACTGCCTGGGAACACCAGAAGCTGCAGGCTTGGGAGAAGAACCTGACAACCCCCTCCCAAAAAGCAATCTGCCTTTGAAAAACCCATGAACAGCAAAGAAGCACTGACAACAGTGTTTCCCCTGTTGTACAGAGGGTCGCTATGAGTTGGATAATGACTCGACGGCACCCAACAAGAACAACAATATACTTGTTAGTCTGATAAGTTGTTGACTTGTGTGTATGTCATCTATAATTATGTACTTTTTATTCCCTATAATGTTAAATGGGCTGGGATTTAGTTTAGTTGGTAGAGTGCTGCTCCATACTCTCTGAGGACCCACATTTGATCCCCAGCACCTCAAAATGTACAATAAGGGTGTGGCAGCTCACTCCTGGAGCAAATCCTGGAGCAATAATCACCCATCAAAAACCCTATGAGGGTCTCTATGAGTCAGGCCCCACTTGATGGCCATAAATATTTAATAATTTACTACCTTAATATAATTTAGAGAAGTAATGCTTTGTAAATAAAGAGTGTAGATACTATATACCAGTTTTCTTCTCCGAAAGAGAACATTGATAAGAAATGAGTGCAGCTGGTGAATCACAAGCACACAAAGATCTATCATGTAAGTATCTAATTCATTTCTTTTAAGGTAACCTAAAGGCACTATATTTTTAAAGACAGATTAACTTGTTTGAGAACAGAAGCTATTAATCTCTTCTGTAACAGGCTGCTGAATCATTCCCATTCATTTTGTCAATGTCAGTTTTGCAACTGAATTTCTGGCAGTTTTTGCAGAAATAAGATGTATAAGCATTCAAAATGCTAATATTCTCAGCTGAGTGTTCCTAATTATGTCTTTAGTTTATACTTGCTTAAGGCTTTTATGTTGAAATAAAACTCTCTTCAGTTTCCTCCTTTTCCATTATATCACATTTGTTGGTGCTAGCATGATGTCATTGTCTAGCTGTTACATCTCTACTTACCTTGCATAATAGAATGCTTCAGACGTGGAATATATTGAAAAAATTAGCGATCAAAAAAAGATGGACAAAATGAAATTTATTCAATTGTTGGCTGAGTTGAAAACAGTTACTTGTTGAGAAACCCAATGCAAATCCTACTCTTAATGAATGCTTATTATTTTACCAAGTCTGATAGAAGTTGTTTCCTCATAATTATTCTTTTTTGGGTGTGTGTTTTATTTTGAACTTGATCCCAGGGTCTCTCATGTGCTTTTGCAAGCACCGTATCACTAAGATGCACCCTGAACACATTTTTAAAATATTTTATTTTGAGTTAGGGTCTTGCTAAGTTGTATAGACTGCCAATGGTCTCAAACTCACAATCCTTTTATCTTTGCCTCCCAAGTCACAGGGAGTACAGGCTGCACTACCATGCCCAACTCTCATGATTATTCTTTTGTTTTTTTCATCAGAGTTTCTTTTCTTTTTAATTAGAAATTTGTAATGTACATCTTAATGTGATTCATTTTGACATGCTTTTCATTGTGACATTTTCATATATGCATTTTGATAAACATTATTCATATAGGTTACCCCTTACCCTCCCCTATGCTTCCCCCCCACCCTTCCCATCTAAGTTTCCCATCTAAGTCTTCTCTATCTTTTTCTATATGTCCTTGGGTTCCAGTTCTGTTTAAGATAGAAACTTTTCCTGTAGTGGTCTTTGTTTTTCTCTTGTTAGAACAATTACATGCGATTTCTAGTCCATTTATATTGACATCATTCTTATCTCTCCTCCCCTTTTATTATGATCCAAACTTTGAATAGGATTTTTCCTTCTTGTAATTTTGAATCTGCTCCCTCATATGAGTGAGAACATGTGTTGTTTCTCTTTCTGAGCTCATGTTCGTTCACTCAAAATAATTATCATGGTTATCAAATTTATTTTTCCTTTCAACTTTTGAGAATTCACAATGCACTATATTTTAAGATTTATAAATTAACAAAGTCATGTTTCCATTTGCAGTATTAAATTTGTAATAATTCCAAAAATTTGGTAATCATATTGAAAATGAAATGACTTTTCCTTTGTATGATAATCTATTATAAGCTTTTACTAAGTTATCAATTTCTGGGATGTCTTTACTCTTTTTTCTTTTAACAAACTTTTAGTGTTAGATAGAATATACTTGTTTTTAGAAATGTTGTGAAGGTAATATAATTCTAATACATCTCTCACCCAAATGCCCATGTTATTAATATTTTACATTGATACGATATATTACAAGTAATAAACAATGTGATACACTGTTATTTGTAAATCCATAGTTTATTCACATATCCTTAGCTTTTACATGAAGTCCTCTTTTCTATGCCAACATCCCATTCAGGATAAAATATCATGTTTCATTTTCATATCTCCTAGTTTCCTCTACACCATAACAGTTTCTTGTTATTGGTGTTAGGTGCTCCAGAGTCATGTCTGACTCAGAGGGACCCTTATAGGGTTTTCAATGAATGATTGTTTTTTTGGGGGGGATTGCCTTGGGAGTGGATTGCCACTCCCATTTTTGTGGTGCTGGCATTCAAACTCAGGATATCGGAGACTGCAGAACAGCTCTCCACCAACTGAGCTAAATCCTTTACCTAATGATCTAGACACTTTAGAGGAAAATTAATCAGGTACATTTAGAATGTTCTTTAACTGGGATTTGCCTACTTTTTTTTTCTCATAGATGAATAGTAATTATTGCTTCTGGGGAGAAAACTCACAGTGATAAAGTACCATTACTCTCACATGACTTAGCTTATTGCTGTTAATCTAGTCAAGTAGTGATGTTAGGCTTCCACACTGCACCCTTTGAAAGGAAAACATTATGCACAACAGAGTGGAGAATTGTATTCCACCTCCTTGAGCAGGGAGGATTGACATATATTATTTGGCTTTTTCTTCCTGCATGGGTAATTTGTTGTTTTTCATCAAGTTTATATATTTTTTCATTAATTTATACATACCAATAAAAATTCTTGAATACTTATTTTATAGTATGAATTTTAAGCCAATTGTACTTACTTATTTTATAACTTAAATTACCATAGTCCTGACCACTGTGAAGTCTTTGGCTCCTATGTCCCTTTGACATATCCCTCTCTTTGCATTTTTCATGAGTATTTCTTCACTTTGTGACATTACAAGATGCTTCAGGTTCTTCTTATGTATTTCCTGATCCAGTCTTAGAATTATCCATTTCTTCAAGGAGACCTGCTTTTTTAGTTATTTGAGTAGAACAATAGAAAGCAAGATCTAGCTAGGCATGTTAGCACATGCTTGGAATACCAATTCAGGAGGCTGAATCAGGAAGATCGAAAGTTTGAGGACAGAGGCAGCTTGTGTAACTTAGTGAGACTCTGTCTCAAGATAAAAAGTGAAAAGGGGCCTGAAGGTGGAGCTCAGGGGTAAAGCACTTGCAATGTATCTGTGAGTCCCTGGTGTTAGCCCCTCTATCCCCAGTACTGCAAAAATATAAGAAAGAAAGAAAGAAGAGAGGAAGAAAGAAAGAAAGAAAGAAAGAAAGAAAGAAAGAAAGAAAGAGAAAGAAAGAAAGAAAATCTGGGTATGAGGTATACTCTTTGCTATTGGGTTGTCATTGTTTCTGGCCTTCTAAGCTGGCAGAATGATGATCAAAGAACACAGCCTTCGGGATGGATTGTGCTTCAACATCAACAAAACAAAATTCCTTACAAATGGGTCAGTAAGCAACTTTATGATAAATGGAAAAAAGATTGAGGCTGTACAAGATTTTACTTTACTTTGTTTTACAATCAACACCCACAGATGCAACAGTCAAGAAATCAAAAGATGCATTGCATTGGGAAAAGTTGTGGCAAAAGACCTCTTTAGAGTATTGAAAAGTAAAGAGGTCACATTGAAGACTAAGGTACACCTGACTCATGACATAATATTTTCAATCTCATCATATGGTTGTGAAAGCTGGACACTGAATAAAGGAGACAGGAGAAGAGTTGGTGCTTTTGAATTATGGTGCTGGAGACAAACATTGAATCTACCACGGACTGCCAAAAGAACCAACAGATCCATCCTACAAGAAGTGGGACCAGAATGCTCCTTGGAAGCAAGGGTGGGTAGACTATGTCTTATGTATTTTGGACATATAGTCAGGAGGGACTAAACCCTGGAGAAGGACATCATGTTCAGGAGAGTGGTAGGTCAATGAAAAAAGGAAGACCCTCAACTAGATGGATTGATACAGTGGCTGCAATAATGGGAGTAAGCATAAAAACATAAAAATGATCATGTGCATGACATAGTGTTGGGGAGTGTTGTACATAGGATTGCTATGAGCTGGACTTGACTCAGTGGCACTTAACAACAACAGCCATCTGGCAGAGGAAAGAAATGCATATGTGTATCTTAATTACTGTATACTATTGTTGAAAATGTTATATATAAATATACATGTATGTCATGTGTATATTAAGCTTGAATTCATACTAATGTCCCCAGCATTATCTCATCAACATGGAGATTATATTAACTTTCTCTTTTGGCTATTTATTTATTTACTTGTTTGTTTTTGTTTTTGCTTTTTGTAGTACTTTGGGTTTGGATCCAGGACGTTGCACATACTTTCCAATGCCCTATCACTGGGCTGCGCACCTAGTCCATTTTTATTTTTTATTTTATGTAAAGGTCTCCCTAAGTTATGCAGACTCCCTCTGGCCTTGAACGTGTGATCGTTCAACCTATGCCTCCTGAGTTGGTATGATTACAGGTGTGCACCAGCACACTCTACCATTTATAACATCCCCTTCCAAGAATTAACCATCTGACTCCTATCATCCATCATACATTCACTGCATTGTTCAACTTTGGTTTACATATACAGTTGCTTCAGAATTTTTAATCACACCTACTTGGCAAATTACTTTATCATCTAGTGTTCTGGCCAAATTCTCCACGAAGAAAAGTTGTCTTGTTTTCTTTGGACATTGTCAAAGTATAATTTACTCCCTGGAACACTGAAGGTGTTCAGTGAGGTGAATTTGTGAGTAAATAAAGGTATATTTGTGAATGAATAATGGTTAGGTATGTTTATGATTTAGACTAGTATCATGGCTTCAAGAATGTGAAATTTGAGAATTTCTAATAACACTGGTGACATTAAAAAAGTCTTTTGACATTAGAAGGATCATGACACCACTAAAATGCCAATCTAATTTGATAAAATATTTTATAAACATATTACCTGTAAGCAATTTTCATGTTTTATAGACATCATTACAAAAGTGTGGTTTACATTTTTTGCTCTGATTAGCTCAGAAATCTGTACATTATCCTATAGAAATTTTGCCTACTCTATGTTATATTTGGGAGAAGGACCTGTCAACCAACTCCCAAAAACCTATCAGCCATTGAAAACCCAATGCATAGTAAGGAAGCATTGACAATAGTGTTTCCTTTGTTGTACAGTGTCTCTATGGGTTGGGTTCAAATATAAGCATTAGTCAGTCATGAATAGTTGGAATGTTTCGATAAGAAAATTTAGTGAAGTATTTTCATATTTTCTCCTTAGATATTCATAAAGGGAAATGCAGGTCAGACATAAAGAGCACTATAGTTTTTCTCCTTTCTAAACAACAATTTGAGTATTGGTCCCTCCAAATAAAGTACTTTCTCTTTTGAGGATATATTCACAGATGTATATTTTAGTGAGTATACATGTACTAAAATATACACTGTAAATCATTGGACTACAAATATAAGAGTTGTAGTAAAAGTATAGCACTTCAATTCTAGCTCAAGCTTCATTAAACATTGGCCATGTCAAGGTGTTTTCTTAAGGAGAGAAAACCATCAATTATTATAACAGTAACTGTTATAATCCCAATGGTTACTACTATGAAATCTGGGGCCCTGGATCTTTTATTATATCAAGAACACTCATTTTAAATGGCAATTATAAAATTTCAATGAAGCTTACCACTAAACAGATTGATAAAATCAAATCCTTCCCCTATACCGAACAACCACATTGGCACACAAGGCCCTATCTTTATAAGCTACTGTCATTACCTTTTCTTCAATAGACTATTAGGGATAATAGTGAAAAACAAAGCATATAAGTATATGTTGAACAGATGTTGGGGGCTTTACATTTTAGAGGAGGAGAGTACCAATGCTATGGACATTTAGACTAAAGTTTCTGGTTCTAAAGTAGGGATTAGATATTTGATCCAATCTCTATGAATCAATAGTTTGTATCATAGTAAAGAATTGGGACTGAAAGTCTTGGGCAAAAATCACGGTCTTGCTACTAACAATTTTTGTTGTCATGACTGAGTCATTGTCTTATGAATTTTTATTTGTTGTACGGTACAGATTATGTCACTCTTTTGTATTTATTCATTTAGTGCTGCTTGGTAGCAGACATTGTTCTCACTGCTGAGATTATAGCACTAAAGATAATGGTAATATCTCTGCTTTCATGGACTGACCATTAAAGTAGGTTGAGGAAGAAATATGCAGATGAACAAATACTTATATTCCAGGTGAAGGCAAATGCTATGAAGAAAAGTAGAGAAAACTAAGGGGGTGGAAAATGAAGTCAAAATGACGTCTTAAACTCTTCAGAGTTTTTCTTATGTCTTGAATATACAACTACCCACCTCTATATATTCAATGTTATTTCCTGTGAAATAGTAGCACATATGATTCACATACACTGTTATAAGTCAGAAAATCACTATTAAAGTCACCTCAATATTTGCTTCTCATCTTAAAATGTCATTATGTCTTGATAAATTAATCACAAGTTGAAAATATCCTGTTGAAAATTCATAAAATACACTTAAACAACCAAACATATCTTAGCAACACATCATACCATAAAATATCTTTTTTTTTAATCCTAGTAATCTTGTGGCTGAATGGGAACTGTACCTCACTGTTTCTGCCCATCCTTCAAGAATGTACCACATATAGCTTGCCTTGAAAAGATCAAATTTCAAAATTCAAACTATGGTCTCTACTAAATATTTATTGCTTTCATAATATAGTAAAGTAAAAATAATTGTAAATCATCCTATGAGAACTCAGGGGCTGTTTATATAAAATAATTCATGTAATGTTTATGTATATATTACTATAATGCTATAATGTATGTGGATCATATATATATATATATATATATATATATATATATATATATATTCATCTCTTTTCTTATAAATCATGCAGTTAGTTGCCATTTTGTATCTGTATTATAAGTGGAAAGAAAGTTGCCTTTGAAACATATTAAGCATGATGTATGCCAGAATATAAATCACTTTCAGGTGTCCATGAATTCTTATATAAAATGTTTCTCTCCTGAGTTGGTATAAAGTGGTGCTTGGTAGAAATTCTAAGTCATGATCATAATAATATATTTGAAACAAGAAAAATCATCACATATACTCATGAGTTGATTATATGTCACTTACTTTTATGTGAATTTACCATACCATTTTTCACCAACAAATATATTGCTTCATCAAGAATAAAGTGTAAAGTCAATTTACATCTCCTTTGATGGGAACATATTCTACTTCATACATATTAAGATATATATTTAAAATATTCCTAATCTGACTCTCTCAATGCTGTGCATGACCTGCAAATTTATGCTTTCTTATCATTTGTTGTTATGGTTAGATGCTGTTAAGTTGGGTCCAACTCATACTGACCCTCATATTGTTTTCAATGGCTGATTGGGTTTTGTTTTTGTTGCTGTTGTTGTTGTTTTGTGGTACTGGGGGTTGAAGACGGGGACTTGAACTTGCATGTTTTGCAAGTGCTGGAAAACTGAGCTGCACCCTCAGCCTATTTTTTTTTTTTTTTTTTTTTTTTTTTTTTTTTTTTTTTTTTTTTTTTTTTTTTTTTTTTTTTTTTTTTTTTTTTTTTTACTTTTTTCAGACAGGGTCTTGCTAAATTATGCAGACTGCCTCTGGTCTCAAACTTTGGATCCTCCTGCCTCAGCCTTCTGAGCTCCTGGGATTATAGGCAAGTGCCACCATGCTAGGCCCAATGTTTGGGCATTCACCATGCTAGTCTGAATGTTTTGATATTGCTTCAGGAGTGGATTGTCACATCTTCCCATTTTTGCAGTGCTGGGAATCAAACCTAGGGCCTCAGAGACTGCAGAGCGGCACTCTACCAAATGAGCTAAACCACAACCCCTTCTTATCATTAAGCAAAATAATTTTTAGATGAAGATAGTACTAATACTTATTTGCACAAGTTTTTGCTCAAGCACATGATAAATGCATAGGTAAAATATTTTTGCAATTGTTTTTGTGCTCCACCCAAAACTCTGTCAGTAAAACCCCTCCTTTGGCATATCTAGTGAAGCTCATTCACTAGAATTTTTCTCATAATTTGTTGTCCGTGGCAGGTAATAACTTGACAATTAGGTTTGGGATGAATCTAGAACTTTGCCCAGCACACAGTAAGTACTCAACATATATTTGTTGAATGAATGAATAACTGTGGATTAATTATGCTTGGTGGTACAACTCAGAAACTTCAGCTATTATTTATAGTGTTATTATAATCAATGAATGAATTTCATACTACCAATTTATCAAGTTTGAAATATAAGGATAAAGTCAATCTTTTAGTAAGTGATAAATAAAATGATTTTTGAAAGATATAAAAATCCCACTGAAATCTAAGGCATTACAATATTGATAAAAAAGAAGCAAAATGAAGCTGTCACTAATGAATATTTGTATCTGTGGCTTGGCTTATCTGACCCACGGAATTCTATAGTTTTTGGAGATGTACATCTCTTTGTTTGGTGTTTTGTATATCCTGAATACATTTGGTGTGGGCACTGTGATTCTTGACTGATGAAGGTAAAATGACAGTAAGAGTTCTTAATGATCTGGTTCCTGCCTACTTGTGTCTCTTCTATTCATATTTCTATAATGGCAACTTGTGCTTTTTTCTAAACCTTACTATATCAGGCCTCTGTACCTTGCTCAAATCTTCTCTTTCTCATCTTCATGAAATCATACTTACCATACAAACCTAGCCTTTTTGTCTACCTTTTCTGTAATAGAGTTTTTCTTGTTCTTATTTTCCACAAGAGTTAGCCTTTTTCTTATCTTTGTGGTATATATGTGTGGTACTGGAGTTGAACCCAAGGCCTCGAACTTGAATGCTTTGCAAGTGTTGTACCACTGAGCTGCGCTTCCAGCCCTTTTTTTTTTTTTTTTTTTTTTTTTTTTTTTTTTTTTTTTTTTTTTTTTTTTTTTTTTTTTTTACTTTTTGAGACAGGGTCTCACTAAATTGTGCAGACTGCCTCTGGTCTTGAACTTGTGATCCTCCTGCCTCTACCTCCTGAGGCACGGTGTCCAACTGCTTGTATGTATTTAATATAGATTCTTGTTATACTCATCATACTATATGATGAGCATTTGCTCAAATGCTGTTTTTCTCCTCAATTAACATACTAGCTATTTTGTATGGTCAAACTATAAGAAATGATCATTTTTCTCTATATCAATTTTATATGTTGTTGTTGTTAGGTGCCATCGAGTCGTGTTCAATTCATAGCAACCCTCATAGGGTTTTCAATGGCTGATTGTTTTGGGATTGCCTTGGGAGTGGATTGCCATATCCTTCTCCCATTTTTATGGTGCTGGGGATCAAATCCAGGACCTCATAGTCTGCAGAGCAGTACTCTACCAACTGAGCCTAATCCCAACCCCAATTTTATATGGTTGAATCAATTCATAATATGTTTATAATGTATATATATAGCATAATCAGTAACAATATTACTATTAATATCACCTGTAGTGCCCAATACAGTCAGAGACACATAATTGGTAAATAAATGTCTCTGACTGAATCAAAATGGTGAGATAAGTCTTAAAGGCTAAAACGTTTAATAATTTTTTTCCTGGATTAGGAATCTAAAGGCTTTGAACTCCAACTCTGGAAGAGATGTTGGTGATGCTGATATTAGAAATCACTTTGCCTTATTCCAGGTAGAAAAGAAAAGCAAAAATGAAGTGCCAACAAGTCTAGCTCCATGAGCATAGTAATTTGTTGTCTGTTGAAGTAATATTACAACCAGCTATAACTCCCATCCAAAATGCCAGTCTGGAGTCTAGATCTTAAAAATTTTTTTTATTTATATCTTGGGTTGTTGGAGTTTATAGTCTGCAGATGTCCTGGGCTGCACAGGTTATATATTTTTTCCTATTGTGGTTGACATGGGATGATAGGAAAGAATAAAAAAACACACAGTAAAGTATTTCCAGTAGCAGTTTAAAGAGTTTTTTTCAGGTGACTCTTCACCTGTCCATTTTCCACCAGACAGGACACAACAGGCTAACAATTTTATTTATCAGATTAAGTATTGTCAACACCATATTACTTTATGGGCAAGAACATTCTTTAGTGATTACAAAATAAACTATTGATAAAAACTACAGCATTCTAAAATTCTAAAGAGAAGTTTTAACTTCAGAACATGTCAAAAATTGGAGTATAAATAGACATTTACAGAACAAGTTTTTATTACTTCTTCCTCAATATGGCTCACATTATCTTTTGACACTAGAAGGTAGTTAAATTTCATGATCAATGCAATTCACAGTCACTGACAATCCTCATACGAAGTGCATTAGACAACATGAGGGAAAACAAAACAAGCTAAAAATAGAAGAAAGAAGCAAAAGCAGATTTGTGTTTTCCCCCAGAAGTTATTTCTACTAAAAAGAAAGTCAATGTTGTTTTCATGGAAGCTATCAAAAAATAAGGAGCTGCTTTTCATTTTCTCTGAGTTGTCACTTTAAAAGTAAACACAAAATCAAACAAAGAAAATCAAATTACTCCATTCTTAATTTCTCATTTGCTCATCTTTTCAAATATCATTTATTGGTGGCCTATTTCTCCTTTCAATGAATAAACAGAGACCAAATTTATCCTATCACTAGAAACTACTCCACAGTGGAAAGTGTATTGGAAAATGTATTGGAAAATGGACTTTAACATACCTGAGAGGTAGGAAACAAGTTTAAGCCCAAAGACTTCCTCAGCTAATTTCTTTGAATGAATGTCCAGCCCTAGGGCAGGCACAGCAGTACCTCCACCTCGTGAACACTGAGCTCAGGAGATGTAGCTGGGAGTCCAAGGACATCAACGGGGCTAGCATTTACATTTCAGCATCCCAGGGAGGTAAGAACTGCTTAGGAAACTTGGGGGATCTGCAGAGTACTCCATTAAATATTCTGCAGAGCAGGGATCAACATATTTATATGAGGGAAGTATGAAAGGATTGGGAAAGAATTATTTTGAAAAGATTAGAAAGACAAGTAGCTGGAGCTCAAATAATTATATCGCAATAATATAATTCATTTATCCTTCATTCATTCAACAAATATATATTGAATATCTACATCAGTCATGATAGAAAGAGGAAACTGATGGCACACTCATTTCATACTTAAAGAGAGGCTTATGAAGGAACAAATTGTACAAGCATTGGCAGAATTTAGTAAAGAACTAGCACATACTACTTGAGTCTCTCTCCACTAGCTAGACAGGAAATATGCGTAAACCACAGAGGAGTGTGGAGACTCTGGAAAAAACATCTTGTGTTTAAATGATAGGAAATACTTACACTTTGACTAAATATTATTTTAGTCATGTCTAACACAACTTAAAAGTAAGACTCAAAAATAAATGCTTTCAAGGAATTAGCTGTGTCCCCTCAAAAAAAGCAAAACAATATTCATAGGAATAAAAGAAAATTTCAAAATCCACAAAGGAGGAACTTATGACTGACATTCAACATTACAAGGCATACAAACAGGTAAGATAGATGATTAAAGAGAAAAATTGTATAACTTCATGTGACTCATAACTTCTATGAAAGAGAAGTTAGAATTAGAATACTACAGCATGTCAAAACTGTTACCCTAA
>VMDO01028082.1:0-24397 GCA_007922755.1 Pedetes capensis
AACCTGCGTTATGCAGATGACACCACTCTGCTTGCTGAAAGTGAAGAGGATTTAAAACATTTACTGATGAAGATCAAAGATCATAGCCTTCAATATGGGTTACGACTAAACATCAACAAAACAAAAATCCTTACAACTGGGTCAGCACGCAACTTCACAATAAATGGAGAAAAGATTGAGGTTGTCCAAGATTTTGCTTGGCTTGGTTCTATAATCAACACCCACGGAAGCAGCAGTCAAGAAATCAAAAGACGCATTGTTCTAGGAAATGCTGTGGCAAAAGATCTCTTTAGATTATTGGAAAGCAAAGATGTCACATTGAAGACAAAGGTGCATCTGACTCATGCCATGATATTTTCAGTGGCATCATATGCTTGTGAAAACTGGACATTGAACAAGAGAGACAGAAAAAGAATTGATGCTTTTGAATTGTGGTGCTGGAGACGTCTATTGAATATACCACGGACTGACAAAAGAACCAACAAATCTGTCCTAGAAGAAGTACAACCAGAGTGCTCCTTGGAAGCAAAAATGGCCAAACTGCGTCTTACACATTTCGGACATGTAGTCAGGAGAGAACAATCCCTGGAAAAGGACATCATGTTTGCAAGAGTGGCAGGTCAACGCAAAAGAGGAAAATCCTCTAATAGATGGATTGACACAGAGTCTGCAACAATGGGCTTAAACATAAATAAAATTGTTTGCCTGGCACAAAATCGGCAAGTGTTTTGATCTGCTGTACATAGGGTCGCTATGAGTTGGACTCAACTTGACGACACCTAACAACAACAACATGACTATACTCAAATGTAGATAAATGCAAGCTCCGATTTGGTTTTTAGGAGGTGCATTGGTAATTGCCATAAGGTGTATCATCTTTTTCATCTAGCCTTTCTCAGCTTAACTCCTGCCCATTCTTGGCCCTTACCTATGGCCAAGTGGTGAAGTGGTTTCTAAGCAGCAGCATGATGGCAACTGCTCCTCTGACTAACTACACTTCCATGGATTAGGCTGGGGTGGAGCAAAAGAGTGCAAGCGAACTGAGAGTTTAGTAGTTAGGGAATAGAAGAAAGCATATTCTGCCTGTTCAATTTTTCTTTCCTCTCAAGTTCCTTTGGGTAATACGGGCATTTAACTCCACAAATGGCATGTCTGTGTCACAGGTAAGGGAACTTGAGCTCAGAAACCTTAATGTGATAAACATGCTGTAAACAAAACCTGACCATTCTCCTCACTGGAAAGAAATAATTGCTCTTATATGGATGTAAGCAAATCTCCAGAGAAAGAAAGTTCTTTTTCTTTACTATTCTGGAATATTTCTGGGAAATGAGACATTTTTATCTTTAATATCCAAGTAAACAACTAATTACGACTTATTAATTTAATTAATTTTTAAATATCTGAATTTATTCTCTGTGAAATGAACCTACTACCACCCAACTTATCATAGAATATATTATGTAAAATTTTGGGGCAGTATCATTTTGGAATCTCACTGGTCTTATGTTGGTGATATGTTTTAATGCTTATTCAACAACCAATTTTTGTTATCTTTTTTAGTGGTATACCTTACTCACATAGATCATTTCTCCCTTAATAAAGAGGAGAAAAGAGGTATGGATTTATTTTTTTCTACATTAGATCCCTGACACTATGTGTGTGTATGTGTGTAATATATATGGGCATGTACGTGTGTATGATACACATGCATACATACAACTAATACATGTTTAAAACAACCTAATAAAATAAAACAAAAAAGTATATAAACGTTTATTGCGTCCAAATTTTCAGCTAAAATCTCTGTTCTGAAAATGACAAAAGGGATGTTTTTACTGTTGTGAGTTCTTCCTATTCAGAACATTTCTTTTCTATTGAAGGTGGATGGGCCAAAGCCTTTGTTAACCCTACCAGTGGCATTTCTCAACTAGGTCACTGTGGCCTTATGTAGTTTTTGTTTTTAATATAAAAGATACTATTGCAGCCACTACCTGTTCCCCTTCTTTTTATTTATTTGTAGATAATCCACTTTGATTTCCATATTGCTTAATAGCATAATTGTTTTTTAGCTCTTTGTGTCTATGTTTTTCCAGGATCTTCATTTTATAAAAATGTTTCTCTTTTTTTGTCCTAAAAGTAAGCAAAAGCCCACAAATCCAACACTTTATTTCTCATCCAGATTTGTTATGGTATACCCGTGAAGGCTACATTTTAATAATATAAGCATTTATCCTTAAAGACATGAGCATTTCCAGACACACAAATAGCTTTAAGTCCTTAACTTTTTTTTTTTAAACTGACATTCAAGTTGAGAAATCTAGCAGTTATTCAACAGGACATAAATGTCATGGCACTGAGATAGAAATACTCCATCCTTCTAACTTTGTGAATTAGGATATTTCTGTTCTGATTATGTTGTTGTTAGGTGCCATCGAGTCGGTATCTAACTCATAGTGACCCTCATAGGGTTTTCAATGGCTGATTATTTTGGGATTGCCTTGGGAGTGGATTGCCAGGTCCTGCTCCAATTTTTGAGATGCTGAGAATTGACCTCGGGACCTCCAAGACTGCAGTGCAGTGCTCTACCAACTGAGCTAAATCCCAGCCCATTCTGATTATAGGATTATTTATTTCATTTTGGGAAAGGGCGATGATGATCCCATGACTTATCATATGCCAATTTCTACATTTCTTTTTGAAATGAAAGAATATGGACATTATTATTGAAAACCAATAGGTACAATCTTCATTATGTTTTCTCATAGTTTTCAAATATACATGAAACAAACTTATAAATAATAAAACCATATTCTTCAAATATCATTAAAAATAAAAATAGTATGTCATATTAATAAACTTTTCTGTTGTCATTGGGTATCAAGTTAGGGCCAACTCATAGCGACCCTCATGGGTTTTTGATGGCTTATTATTTCAGGATTGTTTTGGGAATGGGCTGCACATCCTTCTCCCATTTGGGAGGTGGTAGGGATTGAACAGAGGGCCTCAGAGAGCACAGAGTAGCACTCTACCTACTAAGCTAAACCCCAGCCCATACTATTCTATAATTTATAAATTACATTTGTTCTCCCATATAGGATACACAGTAACTATGTAGGTGGGCATCACAAACTCCATTTGAAAGATAAAAAAGTGAATCTTAAAGATTAGATGAATTAGAAATCTTTCAAATGCAATTTACTAGGATCAAGTTACACACTTAGATCTTCTCATTCCAATTTTAGCATTTATTTTATTAGCAGCTTTACTGTAAAGCTTTTTATTTGCTATCATCTAAAACCCTGCAGCAGTAGCCCTGTGGCATCTGATCCTGTCAGATCTCGGAAGCTAAGCAGGGTCAGGCTTGGTTAGTACCTAAATGGGAGACCGCCTGGGAACACCAGAAGCTGTAGGCTTGGAAGAAGGACCTGGCAACCCCCTCCCAAAAATCAATCTGCCATTGAAAACCCTATGAACAGCAGAGAAGCACTGACAATAGTGTTTCCCCTGTTGTAAAGAGGGCCACTATGAGTTGGATACTGACTCGAGGGTACCTAACAACAACAACAACAATCATCTAAAAGAATATTTTTTCATGTATGTTCATTCATATTTTAAAAGAGATTCCTCAGAGAACATCAAGGGGTGTGTGTGTGTGTGTGTGTGTGTGTGTGTGTGTTTATGTATGTATGTGAATATGGGGGTGAGGCACAAAATGATGTCCTTCCTGGTCTCCTTTTCCCTGTGGCCTCCACCAGAACGATTTCCTTACTATCTTTTTCTTAAAAAACTGGAGTACTAAGGAGGCTGTATGATGACAGAAAATGTTTGCTGCCAAAAGAAAATAAGAAAAGCTCTAATTAAAGAAATCAATATATTTCTCTCTCCCTAGAGCTCCTCTTGTAGCATACTTCAGAATGTATATATGATTGCAAATTCCCAGAGTGATATTTATAGATGTACCCCCTTTTCTTAACAGAGGAGGAAATCAAGTGTATTGAGTGAAGTTATTTTTAAAGAGGCTGATTGGGATTCAAACTGACATCTCCATGACAGATTTCATACCTTTTTATCATATCTTATGTCTTCAATTACTTTGTTGTTATCTAAGACACCAAATAAAATACTTTCCTAGGTACTGGAAGAAAATGATTAATTATATTTGTTTACTCCAGGCTATTCATTCTGTGTTTGTTTTTAACAAAGCAAGTAAAATAACTACAAATAATTGCAGCTTCAAAGATGAGTTAAAATTGAGTTCCACTATCAAGAACTCCAGGATGATGGCAAAAACAGACAAAATGTAATTCCATAGTATAAGATGATCCATGGGTATACTAAGACAAAGTAGAAGCCAGGAGAAGGAGTACTTGGATATAGGAAAAAACATTCCATGGATTTTAAACAGAAATTTCACCAGGAAAGAAAAAAAAATATGCATTCCAGATATAGGTAACTTCAAACAAAATGATAAGGGTCATGAAATCATATATTTAAGAAAAATATCACTAATTTAGAGTGACAGGTACTTGTCATTGGTGCTCCAAATGGTGAGGGTTAAGAATAGGTTTGAGGTCAGGGTATTAAGAACATTGTTTGCCACACAAAGTTATTTGGAAAATATCACTGAAGCATTGGAAAGCTATTGGAGAATTTTAAACAAAGTAAGATATAAGCATAGTTCAAAATGACATAAATATAATCTCTGTTCATAGAGTCCTAACAAGCACTTGAGACAAGGAAATAGAGTGTGCTACAGTTGGGATATTCCCTCTGAAACTCAAGTTGAAGTTTCATTGCTATTGTAACAGCATTAAGATGTGGGACTTTTAAGAGGTCATAAAGGATCCACTCTCATCAATGTATTGATTTCATTGTATTTGGAGTAGGATAATTATTCTAAGTGTAGGCTTTTACAACAGGGCAGGTACATCTTTTGCATGTTCTATGTATGCATGTGCATGTTCTCTCTCTCTCCTCCTCTTTTTACCTTCTGCCTTCTATCATACTATGATGCAGAAAGACCGCTCTTGCTAGGTATTAGCACCTTCATTTTGCACTTCCCAATCTCTAGGACTATACACCAAAAAATTGTGTTCACTATAAATTGCCCAGTCTTTGCCATTCTGTTATAGCAGCACAAAATGAACTAAGACAAGAAATGTAAATACATAAAAAAGGAATTGACAATAAATATGTTATCAATATTTTCACAGAATAACTTACATAAATAAGATTAACATATAACTTCATAGGAAAAGAAAGTAAACATGGGCCAATAGACCAGTGTGAAATTTCTATTTTACTGTGTAGGCAGGGAGGGACACACAGAGATGGATAAAGAACAGAAAGTTATATAGGCATATGTGTTTATATGGATACAGGACCGTGTATCAAATAAAATGTATTCAGTTGTACAGATGTAGATAAAAGCACTGTTATTAAGTTCATAAAATTATTGGTATAACTGCTATTGATTGATGTTATTAAAACAATATGAAGCATACTACTTTATCTATTATGGCTGTCTAGTCTTAGATCGTGGTATGGGCCGATTACTATCCCAGACAGGTCAAATTCATCACGTAAATGATGAAATGCCTCATAAGGGCTGTAAGTAGAGGAGAATATCACCAGCTATAACAGAGCTGCCTAAAACCAGGAGCAGAACTAGTCTGAACTTATGAGAGTAGAAATGGCAGGATGAACCCAAAGTCACTTATTTGGCTCCTTGCTTCTTCCTGTCTCCTGAATAGTGACAATCCCCATCATTCTAAGCTGACTGCTTCCCTTATTCTATAACCCCGTCTTTCTCTCTTCCACAAATTTTGATATTTTCCTAAGTGTCCAATTCATACCTCAAACACTATTCAAAACTGAATTCATCATTTCCTCACAAAACCTGTTCCTTTTTCTGTATTACAAGGTGACTCTTTTCTGCTCAATCACCTCAACCAGAAACATGGAAGTCATTGTAAATCTCTTCTCTTTCATCCTCTTACCTTCCTGAATCTAATAACTGTATTTGTCCATTTTGCCTAAAAAGTTTGCAAAGGTATTGCCTCCTTTAAACTGTTATAGTTTAGTATTTTAAAAATTATACCAAAACATCATTTTTCTACACAGTTCTATAAATTTTAGTGCATATATAGAGTCAAGCAACTGTCACCAAAATCAAGATATAGAACATCCTATCAATCCCCCCAAATGTTTCATATTATACCTTTATACTCATAACCTCTCCACTCTAAATCACTATTAACTACTCTTTTTATTTCTTTCAGTATTAATTTTCTGAAATTTTAATATAAAAAGGAATTATACAGCATTAACTTTTTTGAGACTGATCTTTATGATTCAAACAATGCCTTTGAAATTCATCTATGCTATGTGTATCAGTAGTTCATTATATTTAATTGGTGAGGTCTCCATTACATGAATGTACTGAAATAGGTAAATCTATTGAAGAGCATTTAGCTTATTTCTAGTTTATAGTAATTATGAATAGAGTTCTGTAAAACATTCACATATAGGATTTTATGTAAACAAAAATATTTTTCTAGGACAAATGCTGAGGAGTGGAATTGCTAGTTCAGATGATAAGTGTACATTTAAATATATAAGAAATTGCCAAACTGTTTTCCAGAATGACTATATAATATTTTCCATTCCTGACAGTAAAATCTAAATGCTCTAGCTGCTCTGCATCCTTATCATCATTTGTCATTGTCAGATTTTCTTTTACTTTAGCAAGTCTATTAAGTCTATGAAAGTGTCATCTTGTTTTTATTTGCATTTTACTGATAATTTGCTAATGTTGAACATCTTTTCGTGTAGTATTAGTATTTGCATATCTTCTCTAATAAGTATGTTAAAGTCATATTGTCCCCTTTTTAAACATTTTATTTTCTTATTGTCACTTTTTAAGAGTTCTTCATATACTCTGGATACAAATACTTTGTCAGAATATGGGATTTTTGAAAATATTATGTCCCAGTCTGTAGGTTACCTTACCTTTTCGGACTCATAATAATTTCATTAAAAAAAATAAACGACTAGTTAGCTGCTCTACCACTGAGCTACAACTTCCAGACCCCTTTTGTTTTATTTTTTGTTTTGAGACAGTGTCTCTCTAAATTGAACAGGGTGCTTCTGTCCTTGAACTCACGATCTTCCTGCCTCAACATCCCAAGTAGCTGGGATTACAGGCATGCACCACATTTTCTGTTTCTTTGGTGAGTCCTCCAACCTAATTCAAGAATGTTCAAAATTTATTGGAAAATACTTTTTTAAAAAAGCTGCTCTACAGTCTTTGTTAGATAATGACAATATCTGTGTCAAGCAAAGTGAGATTGCTAGTTTTTACATGACATAATTTTGAATGGTATGTTTTCCATTGTCAGTATTTCTATGAAATGTTGGGTTATGTTTTCAATCCTATGGAGGATGGTGATTTTCAGAGTTAGCAGGCAATCAACCTGATTCAATTGTTCTTCTGTTGATTATGGCTGAAATGTCATTTCATAAACTTTGCAGTGCTGTTCAGATCTGATGTGCACGTGCACTACCCAGTGGCTAGTCTCCACCCTGGCTGATGTGTTAGTTAGGTTCTTGAAATACACCAAATCTACTGTGACCTGAGAAGCTTTCCCACTTCCCTCAGTCAGAGTTTTAGTTCTGTGAGATCTGTTTAGGTCTGCTGCCACTGCCACAAGAGATTCTGGAGACAAAAGAGAATGGAGAAAAGAAGAAAGAGGAGAAATAAAAATAAAAATGAAGGAGGCTATTTCTACTCTTTGAGCATTATGAATTTCCTTACTGCCTCTCTCGAGTGCTTTCTGTCTGAGTCACATGGTTTCATGCTATTCTAAAGTCAGCTCAGGGCACACAGGAAGGAAAAAGTACAAAGTACAATTGGATTTGGATGCCCCTTGGATTGCAGACTTCTACTTCCATATACTTGCTATTTACTACTTATAAGAGTCCTAATTTGCTGTTCCATGCATTAAGTCCACATCTTATATCTGCACTCAGTGCAAGAGAGAAAGTAACATGTCCTTGTTCCATCTTACCTGGAACTAGAGTTTTTTGTCTTCTTCATTTCTTATTTGAGCCGTTTCCAAAGCCTCCTAAATTCTCTCTGCTGTTACCTTGCTACAATGAGCTATGTAGCATGCAAACCTTGTATGCCACACCTTCACTAAAAACACTGCAATCCCTCTCTGCTCTAAAGTGGAACAGAAAAAGCTTCTTTGTGTGGTACAAAAAATCTTTCATGGCTCCTGGTTCTGGCTTCTTTTTTCATGACTTTCCCTAATAATCCTGACCACTCTGCCATTCACAGGATGTGAAAGTTACTCAAGACTCTAGGTGTCTGCTTATGTTTTCTGTCTCACTGGAAACATATTTCTCCTCCTGTCTTCACTTGGCTCTCTTCCTCTTATCCTTCAAGACTCAAAGGAATTGTCATTTCTTCCAGAAAAATTTCCCTGAACCCGAAGCTGAGACTATAAACATGCATTCTATGATCTCTTTATCTTTCTCAATTTATTGCTTTTTCTTATTTTTATGTTTATTAATCTTTCTCCCCAATTAGAAACTACTGAAAGGCAAGAAGACTCTTTTGTCATCTCACTACTATCTGGACTGGAACCTGGGAAAAAAATGAGCATTTTAAAAAACATTGACTATAACTGAAAAAGCCTGCAGAAGTGGCCCTGTGGTATCTGATCCCATCAGATCTTGGAAGCTAAGCAGGGTCCAGCCTGGTTAGTACTTGAATGGGAGACTGCCTGGGAACACCAGGTGCTGTAGGCTTGGGAGAAGGACCTGGCAACCCACTCCCAAAAATCAATCCACTATTGAAAACTCTATGAACAGCAGAGAAGCACTGACTATCATGTTTTGACTGTTGTACAGAGGGTCACTATGAGTCGGATACAAACTCAAAGACACCTAAGAACAACAAAAATAACTGAACATATACTGAATTTTCTAAGGTTGATATTCCAGGCCCATCATAAAACAGAGATTAATTCTGGGACAATTCCATGCTGTTTGTGTACTATAGCTTGCACTCAAATATTGGCTTTACTCATTTTTTCCCCCTGTACTAGAGGGTTGAGCCCAGGGCCTCACATATGCTAGGTGAGTGATCTACCATTGGGCTGTACCCCTAGTCCACTTTTTATTTCTTATTGTGAGACAGGGTCACACGAAGTTACATAGGCTGCCTCTAGACTTGAATTTGTCATCCTCTTGCCTCAGACTCCAGAGTCACTAGGATTACAGTCATGTACCAGGGCTCCCATCCTTGGTTTTTTACTATTTGCTCAGATGTATGACTGTCAACCAGTTAAACATCTCTTGCTACCTACGTTTACTCATTTATAATTGTACCTATCTCAAAGCATCTTTTGAGGATTGGATAAAGCAAAATATGAGGAACACATAATTGTGGCTAAAACACCATACATGTTCTTTCTTCTGCATGACATCATGTAATTGAAAGATAGTAAATCATTATTCTGACTAGAACTCAGAAGATATAGTTTATAATCAGGAACCTATTATTTATATTAAACTCAGTAATCTTTCTATAGAACATAACTCATTACTGATTTATCTCTTTTACATCAATTGCTTTGTGAAGATTACATATCACAAAAAGCAGTGATTATATTTGCTATTTATTGACCCCTTCCTTTATGACACACACTGCTTTACAGGTCATGCCCACATTAATTTTATCTTCATAGTGATTCTATTAGCTACCTATTGTTATTATTGTATTTTATAGAGAGTAACTGAGGCATGCCTGCAGCTGTAGCCCTGTGGCATCTGATCCCATCACATCTCGGAAGCTAAGCAGGGTGGGGCCTGGTTGGTACCTGGATGGGAGATTGCCTGGGAACACCACGTGCTGTAGGCTTGGGAGAAGGACCTGGCAAGCTCACCCCAAAAAAAATCAATCTGCCATTGAAAATCCTATGAACAGCAAAGAAGCACTAATAGTGTTTCCCCTGTTGTACAGAGGGTCGCTATGAGTCGGATACCGACTCGACGGCACCTAACAACAACAACAACAACAACTGAGGCATAAACTGTTTAAATAATTAATCTAAAGTCAGAGTTGTGAAGTGATAGATTAATATTTAAACTGAAGTCTTTAAGTCTAAAACTCATACAATGAATAACTGCTTTATGGTGAAATAAGATGTTTAAAAATATAGATTTCTGCATGATGTAATATGATGGTGTTGTTGTTGTTGTTGTTGTTGTTGTTATCATTATTTTTAAGAGTTGCAAATTTCAAATCTCATCATTCTGGTTGCTTGTAAACAGGAAGGTTGCCTTAATTCCATTTTGGACAACAAAATAATTTTGAGCACCTTGTCTGAATTAAACGATGGAATAGAATTTAAAAAATTTTTAAAACAGAATGCAGTAACATGCTTCAGATTGCATACAGTGAAGTTGAAAAGTCATTTAAAACATTACCAGTCAAAAGATTTTGAAATCTATATGATAAGAAACACAAGTAAGCTCTATTTACTATTTTTATATTTGAAAGATGAGAGCTTACATTGCATCTTTATCTCATTATTTAAAATATAACTCAGAAGTTGGAACTAATTTAAAATCTGCTCCTGTTATTGTTACCATTTCTGTTGAGAATTTAAAAAATATAAATTATGGCATTATCCAACTTTTAGGAATTACTATGTCAAAATGTTATAGAGAAAAATAATGTGTGTTGAATTTTTTCCTTTATTATGCATGGAACATTTTTACTCCTAGAAAATTGTTCCTGTGATAGTTACTCCGTACCTCAAAAGAGATCATAGAAGAAAGTAGCAATGACTTATAATTAAAAGACTTGTTCCTAGGTGCTATTGAGTCAGGTAGGGTTTTCAATGGCTGATTGTTCTTTCAGGATTTCTTTGAGAGAGAATTACCATGTCTTTCTCCTGTTTTTGTGGTGCTGGGCATTGAACCCGGGCCTTCTGAGAGCACAGAGCAGCACTCTACCAACTGACCTAAACCTCAGACTAGTTCCCCAAAAAGAAAAATGGAAAACTTATGTACCAACTCAGCCATTAAAACAAATACCTTTCATATGTTGTTGTTGTTGTTAGGTACCTTAGAGTCCGTATCCGACTCATAGCGACCCTAAGTACAACAGACGAAACACTATTGTCAGTGCTTCTCTGCTGTTCTTGGGGTTCAATGGCAGATTGATTTTTCAGAGTGGCTTGCCGGGGCCTTCTCCCAAGCCTACAGCACAAGGTGTTCCGAAGTGGTTTCCCATCCAAGCATTAACCAGGCCAGACCCTGCTTAGCTTCCGAGGTCTGACGGGATCAGATGCCACAAGACTCCAATGGCTGCAGGCACCTTTCATATAGAACACACACAATATATGTGGCAAAGATATACATTTTTAACATTTAAACTGAATTACTCAGACAATGGGAAATACTTTTCTTCCATCATTTGCTTGTAACCAGTAATAAATAATGATATAAAGGATTTAGTTATTATTATAATTTTCATATTTTAACAACTGTTCATTGAATAGTATACCTATCATACATGCATATGAAGTATGTCTCTGTATAGTAGTTTTCCCAGTGACATAAGTGAAGTCCAGAGATGAAAGTGTTGAAATTCATAAAGATAATAAGTGACAAAGCCCAGATTTGACAGGATTAGTCTGAATCCCTAACTTAAAAAAACTCTCTAATATACATTATTGCTCAATTTTTAAAATATCTGTGTGTGTTTCCTGTCAATTTGAATTTCTTTCTTAGTGCTTCACTAAAATTGAGCACAAGCTGGGCATGGAGGCTCATGCCTATAATCTCAGCAACTCAAAAGGTAGAGACAGGAGGATCACAAGTTTGAAGCCAGAGGCAGCCTGTGTAACTTATGAGACCTTGGCCCAAGATTAAAAATCAAAACAAAAGAAACAAACAACAACAACAACAAAACATAGAGAGAAAAGTAAGGAGTGAAGCTCAGCATTAGAGAGTTGAAAGGTGTTCCTAGGGCCATGGGTTCAACCCACTTCTACCTTAATAAGTAATTAATTAATAAACAAAATAGAAATGGACACAGAATGGAGGTACTAGGATGAAAATTTTATAAATATATTCAATTTAATGAAAATATTAGGTCACACTAGTAAACAAAAGAAGAGACAGATGTGTATCATGAGTATTTTATGCAACTAGAGATAGTGATTCAGGTAGATTATGAAACAGAAAGCATTCATTGAGCTACAAGATTTAATGAATGAAATATCAGAGACCAAGAAAGCATAAGTAAAATGGAGTTCTTGGCTTTGAAATGGAATATGTATTTCCACAATTTGTCGGGATATGACAAATTTTATGCCATATGCCAGAGTTATAGAACCAGAATATGAATTTTATAAGATCCCCACTTCATGGCATTAAAATGTGGAAAGCAAACATCTATAGCTTTAGGCAACAGAATTCCAAATAGATATAAAACTTGTAGTAATAAACAGACATCCCCGAGAAACAGAGGTGAGCAAAGAGCAATCGAAATCCATTGGGGTGTAAGGCAGCACCACTGTGTGTGCTCCACCTACCTGTAGAACCAGAGTCAGAATCTGGCATGCTTTCAACATAAAATCATTTAAATTAAAAGATTTACTCTCAATTAATTTTCCCCTGAGGAAAGTCACAGTTTAATAACAAGAAAAAGCTACCATATAAAGCTTTTCAAACCTCATCCACTTCTTTGATCATGTATCCCATTTACAGTTTTGTAACTAACCTTTTTGACCTCTGTGTGTGAGTTTGACCTATCAAAAATCCCCTTAAACTTTAGAGTAGGTTTATAGCATGCCTGTTAAACTATAAAGAACAATCATGGCATTTTCTTCTGATTATTTGCAATTTGGTTGCCAATTTCATTACAAGCCCAACATCAGAAGCAACAGGCAGTCCTGTTTGCTGACTATATCCATTCCTTTTTGAATTGTTCAATACATTTTAAAATCTTACCATATAATTTCCTTGCTTTTTCTTGCATACAAGAGTGAGAAAAGGGTACATAAATCTTTAGGAAATGAGGTCTCTGAAATAGCCAGAAAAATGCTATTGTCAATATAGTAAAAGCAGCTTTACTACTTCCATAAAATTCTTATAAAAGCAAAAATGCCATTAATAAAGGCAGTGGCTCTGATATAAATGCAAGATTACTATATACATACTACTGCAAATGTTCTAAAAGGTTTTATGCATTTTTTCACTAATTTAAGTGATCTCTGTGATAAGAGACTCCAGTAATTTCATTATAATTTTATTCCTGACCCACAGAAGAAGAGATGGTAATGCAACTTTGAATTATCTTAGCTATCTAGTATTCTTTAAGGAAAAGAATTAAAACACTCAATACTACTTGGAGGGTACTGATCCTTTAATAATACCTATTTCAAGTTGATATGACTTAAATTGTTTCATGCTTGGTCCAGATGCCATTTTGAAAAGAAAACAGAAAACAACACAAAAACCAACCAGGGACGTAAAAGAAGTACTAAAAATATTTTTTTAACTCACGTAAAGAGTTTACTCAGAGGTATGCAAATAAATATACATTTTAACTGAGTTTTGATCTGCCTAGACAAAACCAAGCCAAGTGCTCAGAATGACCCAGTGTTGAAAATGATCTGGGTTTTATGTTCAAAGATGATAAATTATTTCAAACATAAGGAAAAGGTACCATTTAAACCTGTAATATTTATTAAGGCCTGCAGCTATAGCCCTGTGGCATCTGATCCTGTCAGATCTTGGAAGCTAAACAGGGTCAGGCCTGGTTAGTTCTTGGATGGGAGATCACCTGGGAACACCAGCTGCTGTAGGCTTGGGAGAAGGACCCGGCAACCCACTCCCAAAAATCAATCAGCCATTGAAAACCCTATGAATAGCAAGAAGCACTGACAATAGTGTTTCTCCTGTTGTACGTAGAATCTCTATGAGTCGGATCCTGTCTTGAAGGCACCTAACAACAACAATATATATTTATTGATTCATAACTCTCACTGTGAGTGAGGTGCCTTTGTGTTTCCGTTGTACAGTTGTGGAAACTGAACCACAGTATCAACACCTGCAGTATTGTTTAGTACATAGCCAGTAGAAATGAACAACATTAAATTGTTCCTGGTTTGAGCCATTCTGGACATCTAAATATTAAATTGAAAATTCACATAGGGGATTCTTACGCTAAATTATCTCTAATCATTGCCACACTGATTTATTTTCATCCTGAACTGTACAAAAACAAAATTAGGAAAATATTACATGTGTTCCTCCTCCATACTAGGTGTAATTCAATCTCGTTAAAGAAATATCAGGATTGGCTTCCATGTAAACTTAACTTTGAATCTCTTTGTCTCTCTTTCTCTCCTTCCTCACCCTCTCTTTATACTATTGAACTCACTATTATTTCTCTCTCATAAAGTCTTATTTTATTCTCAATTTCATATACTTCTCATGTTTCAGTGACAGGGAAGCAAATGGCTAGACATGATTCATATAGTTTTCTTTTCCAGACTACATAGTAGTACTATATGTTTTAGCTTTCTTTGTATTCAAATACAAACCATATGACACCCCCCCCCCCAGGGAATGTGAATGGAAATGATGTGGAATACAGAAAAATCTCTGATTACTAAAAAATCATCTGTGGTATTAATCACACACATTCTTCCTCTTCCACTGCCATTTTAAAGAGATGTCATAAAATAAGAGTATCCTGGAATTATGTCACTATTTAAAAGAGAACTGCCTGCACTCTTTAACTATTAACTATAATTGTGCAAAGTGAATGATATTTAAATGGTATTTATAATAGCAGGCAATATTATTACCTGGAATAATCCAAATATTTTAAGAGCATTGAAAAGTATCCTCATCCAGTATCATTTGTTCACTTGCCTGTCACAGCTGTCTTAATTTCTTATAGCTACTCACAACTTTGGTCAGAGTCCACTACATGGAAATACAAGAGAGTGAAAAGGTAATTCATTAAGTAATTAAATAATGAACATTTTTCCTGTGCACTTAAAATTATATTCTGCTGTCATTTGGTGAAATGCTCTATAAGTATCCAGTAGGACAATAAGGCTGGCAGTTTTGGTTAGGTACTTAGTATTGTTCTGCCTAATTTTCCCTCAATTATTAGGAAATGGGTTTGCAGTATCCATCTACAACCATGGACTTGCCTTTTTCTGTCTGAAGATTCCATCAGTTTTTTCTTGTATTTTGAAGTTCTGTTATCAGGTATATAAACGCTTAGGATTACTATGATAGTAATGTATATCATTTGATTATGATACTGACTCCTTTGTCATTAGGAATTGATTTCTTTATAATTAGAAAATATCCTTCTTAATTGTCAGTAACAGTATTTATAACTGACTTTTTCTTATGGTAATAAAATCAGCACAGCTTTCTTTTGAGTAATGTTGTGATGACATATTTTATGCTTTTACTTTTGACCTACTTGTGCTTTTGCATTACAGTTGCATTTCTTGTTACGGGACATAGGATTTGTTCTTTTCTGTCATCCAATATTTTAATCTCTTTTAATTACAGTATATAGATAATTTATATCTCATGTTATCACAGACATTGTTGAGTTTACATTTAACATCTTGCTATGTATGTTCTATTTGTCCCACATATTCTTTGTTCCCATTGTTTATGTTTCTACCTTCTTTGAATTACTTTTTATGAATCCATTTCTTCTCTATCAGTGACTCATTTGTTATAATTCTTTGTTTTTTATTGGTTTGTTTATATATACATATTTAATTTGCCACAATCCACCTTCAAGTGATATTAGACTACTTCATGTATAATTTAAGAACTTCACAATAGTATTCTTCCATTTTGCTCCATTTGTACTGTTGGTATCACATATTTTAATTTCATGTTTGTTATGTTGTTGTTAGGTGCCATCGAGTCGAGTCCGACTCATAGAGACCCTATGTACAGCAGATCGAAACACTTGCCGATTCTGTGCCAGGCAAACAATCTTATTTATGTTTAAGCCCATTGTTGCAGACACTGTGTCAATCCATCTGGTGGAGGGTTTTCCTCTTTTGCGTTGACCTGCCACTCTTCCAAACATGATGTCCTTCTCCAGGGATTGTTCTTTCCTGATTACATATCCGAAATATGTAAGACGCAGTTTGGCCATTTTTGCTTCCAAGGAGCACTCTGGTTGTACTTCTAGGACAGATCTGTTGGTTCTTTTGGCAGTCCATGGTATATTCAATAGACGTCTCCAGCACCACAATTCAAAAGCATCAATTCCTTTTCTGTCTCTTTTGTTCAATGTCCAGCTTTCACAACCATATGATGCCACTGAAAATACCATGGCATGAGTCAGACGCACCTTCGTCTTCAATGTGACATCTTTGCTTTTCAATACTCTAAAGAGATTTTTTGCCACAGCTTTTCCTAGAGCAATGAGTCTTTGGATTTCTTGACTGCTGCTTCCGTGGGTGTTGATTATAGAGCCAAGCAAAGTAAAATCTTGGACAACCTCAATCTTTTCTCCATTTAATGTGAAGTTGCGTGCTGACCCAGTCGTAAGGATTTAGGCCCAACAATACATGGTTATTGAACAGCCAATTATGTTTTAAGTATATAGGTAGAAAGAAAGAAAGAAAGAAAGAAAGAAAGAAAGAAAGAAAGAAAGAAAGAAAGAAAGAAAGTTTGGACTACTAGGTGTTAAACTCAGGGCTTTGCACATGATAGGCAAATGCTGTACCAATGGTCTGCACTCCTAGCCCACTTTTTGTTTTTTATTTTGAGACAGAGTCTGGCTCAGTAGCCCAGGCTACCTCTGGCCTCAAATTCACAATCCTTCTGCCTCAGCCTCCCAAATCACTGGAATTAGAGGCATGTGCCACAGTGCCCAGCTTAAGCATATTTTAATGCAAGAAAAATTATTTGTTTTTACCTATGTAGTTGCTCTTTTTTTTTTTTTTTTCTTTTTGTAAACTCAGCTTCTTGTCTGGTACCATATCCCTTCTTCTTAAAGTTGTTTGTCATTTCTTGCATTCCCAGTCATCTGGTGATAAGTTCAATAATGTCACTTCTCTGTTTAAAAATATTCACTTCCCAACTCAGTAAAAGCTGAAGTCCTTAAGGTAGGTCTACATTAACTGGGCCTGTTATCATTGTGAATTCATTTGCTACTACACTTCATAGACTTAACTCATGGAGCCATAGCAACCTCCTTGCCTTTTGTTAAAGGAATTAGGCATGCTCTTCTCTGAAGTTCCTTGGCCTTGGTGCTTCATCTATTTGGAATGTTCTTTCCCTAGATAACCACATGGCTAGCTATTCAAATATTAAATTCTCAATGAGGAAACTTGTAAATCATCTTATGTAAATTTACAATGCAAATCTGGTATTCCTTATTCCCCTTTCTTCCTTTATTATTCTTCCTAGCACTTATTACCATGTATGTTGTACATTTAACTTTTTTACCTCTATTCTTTTATCTCTACTGCCTAACATATTCTATGGTGAAATGTAAACTTAATTATGACAGAGATTTTTATGATTTTCTCAACTGTAAACAATGTCTTCAACATCATATGATATATAACAAATACCCATAAACATTTATAGAATAAGTAAATTATGAATAAGTGAATGATTAATATCCATTTGTGTGTGATTAGTATTTATCTAACTGGAGTATTAAAGGACATTTTGGCAGTCAGATTAATGTCCCTCCTCCTCAAGTTGTTCATAGTCCAAATCCCAGAACCTGGAAATATGTTTTGTTAAATGATAAGGTGACAACAAGTTTGTACACTGAATTATAATTGTTAAATAGCTGACCTTGAGCTGGGGGATAATCTGGATTATCCAGCAGATCCAATGTAATCACATGTGTCCTTTTAAGTGAACAAAGGATGCATAGAGGTCAATGTTAGAATGATGTCATGTGATAAACTTTCCACTGGCCAGAGCTAGTGGTACCATTGGAAATGGCCCATGACCCAGGGAATACAAGTAACCTTTAGAAGCTAGAAAAAGACAGAATAATGTATTTTCCCTAAGACTCCACAGAAAAGGTTGACAAAAATGCTGAGAACTTGATTTCAAGCCAGAAAGACATATTTTGTACATTTGACCTCCACAATTATAAGATAATATACCTGTGTTGTTTTAAGCCACTAAATTATGGTAATTTGTTATAGTGGTGCTAGTAAACTAATACAATATTCTCTTTATGTCAAATTTTATTGAATGTATGACAATATGACTTGAGACAATCTTGTTTTCATTCATTGTGCTAAGCATCACACCACCTCTCAATCTGGAAATAAACTCATAACACTTCTGGAACACTTTCTTCTATGATTTCTTTTCAAGTTTTCTTCTCCTTGTTTTCTCTGTTCTTCCCAGAACAGCTATCAATTTAGATACTCCTTGATTAATCTCTAATTTTCTTATCTTTTTCTCCTTTTGTGAGTTGTTTTACATAGTATCTGGAAGATTCTCACAGTTTTTTTTTCCAGGGTCTAGTTTGATTTTTTTTCAGTTATATCAGAGTTTTCATTTTCTTTTCTTAATGTTCCCTTTTAACGAAAAACAGGCTTTTTTGTTGTTTCAGGGTAGCAACATTTTATTTCTTCAAAGGTATGATGATAGCTTTTTAAAAAAGTGTTTTCTTATACACTCATAGGCTATTTCCACCAAGTTTTATTTTTTTCTGTTTTATTTTGATCTTAGGTTTTTGACATTAATAGGCTCTAACACAGATGATCCTAGTTGTTTTGCTCACATTTAAGAGTGGGAGAAACACAAAAAGTTGTTTAAAAAGTAGCAATCAGGTGGCATTTACTAGTTCTGGGATTCACGGTGGGGTGTTCTTTAGTACAGTGTGATATCACTGTACTAAAGTACACTGTGTGATATCACTACAGTGTGATATCATCTTTGTGACATCCAATATCAGTACTCTTCCAAGATGACTGTTTCATTCTCTTTCCTGAAATGTCAAGTCCTCGTAACTAATACTCTTCTAGAACTGAAAACGGAGAAGACACCAGGGAAGTGGGGTCTTAGCATGCATGATTGAAGTCACATACTCTTCTTTCAGTACATATACAGTGAGTCAGGTGTCTGCTGAACCCCATCTCTATTTCATCCTTATTTTACAATGTCTCTTGCCTGTTGGCATGACGGAGGTACAACTCAATAAAGTCTCCCCAAATATTTCTTACTTAAAATGTAGCTATTCTTCATCTCTATTATGAGCAGCATCTTCTGGCACCAATTCATATGATGTTTGAGGCTTTTAAAGATAGAGGTTAGACTAATTATCGTATTTACTCATTACTAGTGTAGCATTTAGCCTTAATTCAGGTACAACATGTTCCTCTTCTCTCTAAATTACAAACTTTGGTGTTGTTTTGTAGTCTGTTATCTACTTCTCCATATTCTTGCAGTTTTTTGCCTAGAAAACTTCCTTTGATGTTTTGGAGGGTGGGAAAAGGGTGTATTATAGCTGGAATTAAAATGATCATAGCAATATACAAAAGAATCAAAAACAATTTAAGGAACCATTAATATAAAAAGTCAGAAACATGTTACAGAAAGTTAACATATTGAGTCTTGGTTGAAAAAAAACCTCTTTTCTATAAGTTCATTTGTCTTATGTTTAACTCCATGTGGAAATCCTGTTCTTTTTGGGGGTTGGGTAATAGGGGTTGAACCCAGGGCTTCCTGCTTACATCCTTTGCAAGTGCTGTACCACTGAGCTGTACCCCCACCCATTTTTTTTTTTTTTTTTTTTTTTTACTTTTGTAAGACAGGGTCTTGCTAAATTACACAGACTGCTTCTGGTCTGGAACTTGCAATCCTCCTGCCTCTGCCTCTGGAGTAGCAGGATTACAGGTGTGTGCCACTGTGCCCAGCTGGAAATCCTGTTCTAAACATCTTATTGTATCAGATGTAATTGTGACTTGTCTTTTACACATGGTACTTTCTAAGTCAAATGTAAAATTATCCAACTTGTTCTCTAATAGTGTAGTAAGAATTTAAGTGGTAATTGTAATGAGTAAAGTAGTCAATAGAGCAGGAACCTCCTCCAGGTGCTTACAGAGGTTTTATTATTTTAGCCATTAAAACCTGTTGTTGTTAGGTGCCGTCAAGTCGGTATCCGACTCATAGCAACCCTCTGTACAACAGGGGAAACACTATTGTCAGTGCTTCTCTGCTGCTCACAGGGTTTTCAATGGCAGATTGACTTTTGGGAGAGGGTTGCCAGGTCCTTCTCCCAAGCCTACACCTTCTGGTGTTCCCAGGTGGTCTCCCATCCAGGTACTAACCAGGCCTGACCCTGCTTAGCGTCTGAGATCTGACGGGATCGGATGCCACAGAGCTACCGCTGCAGGCTTAAAACCTGTAGATATGCATTAAAATAACTATATGGTTACCTGTTACCATACTCTGTATAAAATAACAAGGCATTACAAGAAAAATAATTTAAAACTTAATATAAGAACTAGTCTGCTTTGTAAAAACCTATTCCCTTGTTGATATAAAAGGATACTTGCCTTTAGAGATCCAAGTAAATCAGATTTAATTTAATGTATTTTTAAGTTTTAATAAGATCAATTCAGTTCCAGAAACTACTGTGACATTTAATTTACTTTTCAGATAAATCAGGAAAAGCAGAAATGCCCTAGAGCATCATAACTTCCATTTACTTCTGATGAAGAGTAATCATTCAGCTACTCACATTTTCATCAAGTCTATTTGTACTTTTTGGTTGGAGTGAGGATATAGGAAGGTTTTTGCCAGTATAACTAAGTAGAGATGGAATGTTAAAACCTGAAGTCACAAGATAAAACATTTCAAATTTTTACCCTAAAATCTTAATCTTCCAAAAGTTGAATGGAAATAAGTACTCAGGGTAACATGTCTAAAATGTTTCCTGATGTAATGATACAGCACTTCGGAAAACAGAGTAGGCCTATCAAATTAGATCAGGTACTGAACACCAATCTAGTTGAATATGGTTTTATGCCCACACAAAATTAAATTATAGAAACCTAGAATGATCACATTTCATCCTATCCTGCTCTTCATATCTAATGTGTTTTGTAAATGCAAAGAAGTATTTTAGACTAAAATTTTTGCACTGTTTGCTGTATCTGCATCTCCTTTCCCTATTGTCCAAGGGAATTTGGTGACAAACATATGTCAACAAGATGGATGGGGGAGGGGGAGGGAGAGAGAAGGGGACAGGCCTCCACTAAAGTGGAGAAAGAATAGAGGAAGAGGAATTTAAAAGAATGCTCAAATACATTTTAAAATGTGAAGTGGAAACAAGGGTTGATAACTTTATAATATTAAGGTATACTATTTTCTAGGCACATCAGTATGTTAATTTTAATTTAATAAATAAGATTTCTAAGCAAACGTGTGTCAGATAATTCAATGTCTACATATTAGTAGACTAAAATTTATAACTAAAAGAATTTTTTATATGTATTAGAAAAAATTACATTAACCCTCCCTGATGAAATCATCAGACTTGGTGTTTCCATATCATGTTTCTATAGTAATAACGTAGGTTATTCATCAGTGGTTTTTTTTTTTTTAATTTTGGCAAACAATTTAGTTCAAGTGGTTTGCCGAAGTAGTTATCTATGTGGAATTTGCTATTGAATGTGGGACAACCAACTAAAAGAAAATTAAATATAGGATACCTCCAAATACCTGGGGGAAAAATCAAGATGGCGGACAGATAACACGCGCCTTCTCTCCCAGAGTAAAGGGAAGCCTCGATGAGGGGTTTAGAACTCACATTGAATAGATAGAAACAGTGATAGTTTAGATTGGGAGACAGAGGATGAAACTGGATGGACACTGAAATCGATCATTTGGCTTCGGAGGAACTACACAGAGGTCAGTGGCAGGACCGCCATTCCACCATTTCGCTTTCACGCAGACGGTACAATAGAATCCCGGAGACTTGGAGGGGACTTCCCCCACACACCCATGGGAGCCGGACCCAACACGGCATGCAACCTTGACATCACACTGTCACCCTGCCCGCAGGACACAAACTGCAAGTTTTCTGGTGAGTCAGCACAGAATCGCTCCCTCCCTCCTGCTGTGGCCATGGGAAACCAGTGCCAGCGGTACACATCCAGAGCTGAAACGTGGCTCCCTCCCTCCTGTTGTGGCGGGACAGTCATGCAGACTCAATCTCCACAGACATACGGGCACACATACGCCTGGACCCCAGACACACCAGAAGGGATCCTAAGTCATCCCACTGCACTGTGGAGAAAGGTGAGGTCTGCAGAGGAGGCTGAGCGCCACTCGGACAGAGTGCTCCTTTCTGGCAGAGTCTTGCGGGACAATTAGACACAATAAGAACAGTTTCAAGTACAATCATCGTGCATGCCAGACCTACTACAGACTCTCTAGGGGGGGTTGAATATCATCCCATGCACAAGAGGATTTGGTTCCCCCAAGTGGTCTCCCAAGTGGGCAGAACACTGCGCTGCGCCCCCAGCCCATATTTATTACTTTTTGAGACATGGGCTTGCTGGGTTGCACAAACTGCCTTTGATCTCGGGCTTGTGGTCTTCCTGTCTCCACCCCCCAAGCCGCTAGGATTGCAGGCGTGCACCATCGCACCTGACTAGAAGTGTTTTATATGTGTGTGTGAGCGTGTATGCATGGTTTTGTTTTTGTTCTTGTTTTGATTTTTTTCTTTTGTTTTGTTTCTTGGGGTTTTTGTTTTGTTTTGTTTTGGTTTGGTTTTTTGTTGTTGTTTGTTTTTGTTGTTTTGTATGGGGGTATGAAACCAGGATCTTGCGCCTATTCACTTTGTAGGTGCTGGACCGCCGCGCTGCGCCCCCAGCCCATATTTTTACTTTTTGATACAGGGTCTCGCTGGGTTGCACAGGCTGCCTGTGATCTTGAGCTTGCGATCCTCCTGCCTTTGCCCCCAAGCTGCTGGGAATGCAGGTGTATACCACCGCACCTGACTATAAGCGATTTTATACATGGATGGGAGTGTGTATACTTGAGGGTTTTTTTTTTTTTTAATTTTTATTTTCTTCCTTTCTTGTTTTACTCTCTTCCCTCTTTCTATTCTCCTACTCTTTTTCTTATGCTATATATGCATCCTTGTATCAATTATTTTACCATCAGAGCCCCCACACATCTGTCAGTTTGCCATGGGGGCTTGCTTGTTGCAATGAGGCTGAGAGCTCTGCCACTGTAACCTCAGAACATAAGCAGGGTTACCCATGGTGGACAGGTTTTCACCTGAGCTTCCAGACTAAGACAGACTAGGGAGTAGGACATGGCAAGCCACTCTCGAAACAGCTAGCCATTGAAAATCCTATGGATAGAAAAGAAACACTGTCAGACATAGTGCCAGAAAATGAGGCCCCCAGGTTGGAAGGCACTCAAAAGACTACTGGGGAAGAGTTGCCTCCTCCAAGTAGAGTCTACTGTGATGAAGGAAATGGAGTAAAACCCCAGGGTGCTCAACTTGATAATGTGGCACGACTCAAAATGAGGAGAAACAACTGCAAACATCCATTAATAATTGGAACATGGAATGTACTTTGTATGAACCTAGGCAAATTAGAAATTGTTAAAAGAGAAATTGATTGCATAAACATTGACAATCTAGGCATCAGTGAGCTAAAATGGACTGGCCTAGGCCATTTTGGTCAGACGATCATATGGTCTACTATGCTGGGAATGATAAACTAAAGAGAAATGGGGTTGCATTCATCACCAAAAAAGGTTGCATTCATCACCAACAAAGACATTTCAAGATCTGTCCTGAAATACAATGTTGTCAGTGATAGAATAATATCCATATGCCTACAAGGAAGGCCAGTTAATATGACTATTATTTAAATTTATGCACCCACCACTAAGGCCACAAATGAAGAAAGGGAAGACTTCTATCAGCTTCTGCAATCTGAAATAGATCAAACATGCAATCAAGACATACTGATAGTCACTGGTGACTGGAAACAGGTTGAAAACAAAGAAGAAGGCCCAGTAGTTGGAAAATATGGTCTTAGTGACAGAAATGAAGCTGGAGATCGCATGATAGAATTTTGTCGGACCAATGACCTTTTCATTGCAAATACATTTTTTCAACATCATAAACGGAGACTATACACATGGACTTCACCAGACGGACCATACAGGAATCAAATTGACTACATATGTGGAAACAGACGATGGAAAAGCTCTGTAAAAAATGTCAAAACAAGACCAGGTGCTGACTGTGGATCAGACCATCAACTTCTCATATGCAAGTTCAAACTGAAGCTGAAGAAAATTAGAA
>VMDO01028083.1:0-17500 GCA_007922755.1 Pedetes capensis
TTTGCCAATGATAACTCCGGGCGTGTCTTGCTTTCTTCCGCTTTGGGGAGCAACGGTCTGGGCGTTGCCCTTCCGTGTGGCCACATGGTAGGGTCGGCAGCCCTGTACAACATGTCTAACTGCGCAGGGACCTAAATCCCCCGTAAATCTTCTCAGGATCTTGAAAGTTTGAGAGCTGAGCTTTGCACGGCCGGCGGTTTTGCAGGTTCACAGCTGCGGGGCAGCTGCCTCTGCCTCGCTGGGTCCCTGAGCCAATCGTCTTCACCTCTAGGGTGCAAAGAAGAACTGATCCCCTGCTGGGATTCTCTGCGGGGTTGAACGGCACGTGCCGTTGCCGTGGCTCAGCAGACAGCTCAGCCCTTCTCTCTCCATGTCTAATGCCAGGGGCCCAGAACTGCAGCAAAAGACTCACCCCAAATGCTGCGCTCTGGGTGGGACGGGTTCCCCCAAAAGTTTCATGCGTGGAAAACTTGGTCCCCAGCCGCTCCATCCACTTTTTGGGCGGTGATTGGATCACGAGGTCTCCGTGGATGAACCCATTCGTGTGGATCATCTGATGGCATCACGGGGAGGTGGCAGAGGTTTTAGGAAGGGGGACCCGGCTGGAGGGAGTGGGGCGTCTTGTTGGTCACGGCCGGGAGAAATGGACCCACGCCCCAAGCAAGTGTGGGGTTGGCCTTTCTCTCCTAACAACCATCTCTTCCCAAAGCTCGCTCGTTCCGTGCACCCGTGGGGAGAAGGCAAGCAAAGGGTGCCGTGCGCCCATCACTCCCACTGCCTCCCTCGCTCCGGTTCATTTAGCGGCGGGGTTTAGAGCGAAAGCAGGAGGCTTCCAGACACGTGGATGATGAAGTGATGCCGACGAGAAATATGGAATCCATAAAAAGCAATCCATCTACTGCCAATAACGACCCCAATTGCCAGGAAACAAAGAGCGGAGGGGGAAAAAAAAGTTATTGCTCACGCAGATGCGACGTGGCTGGCGCAAGCATTTTCTCATTCCGAGTACTGAAGCTGGCTGCCTAAATTATTGCCATTATTACTAGTAGGGGCCGTCAGGTCGGATCTGACTCAAAGTGACCCTAAATACAGCAGAACAAAACCCTCCTCGACACTGTGCCAGGCACATGATCTTTTTATATTGGAGTCCATTGTTGCAGCCACTATGTGTCTTCTCATTTTGAGTCATGCCACGTCAGCAACAGGAGGTCCCAGGGGCTTCACTCCTTTCCTGTCATTAAGATTGACTCTACTTTGAGGAAGCAACTCTTCTCCAGTCATCTCTTGGATGCCTTCCAGCCTGGGAGGCTCATTTCCCAGCACTGTATTTGACAGTGCTTCTCTGCTATTCATAGGGTTCTCAATGGCTGACTGTTTCAGGAGTGGCTGCTGGATCCTTCTCCCTGGTCTGTCTTAGTCTGGAAGCTCAGTTGACACCTGTCCGCCATGGGCGGTATTTGGGGTTGGTCAGATCTCAGTAGTCGTGGTCTCTTTGGGGTTGGTCAGATCTCAGCGGTCACAGCCAGCATTTCTCCTGTGGATCTGAGGAGCCCGCCTTGGCTCAGCCAGTGGGTGAAGCATCTCCGGGCCTTCGAGTGAGGACAGAGCATGGTGACCCCAACTCCAGGTCACGACATGCGCATCACAGCTGCCATTACCCTTGGAAGGAATCCCATGTCCCACGGCCCTGTGAAGTTCTCCCGTGCTCCCAGGTAAAATCACCCTTTTTTCACTCAAAACATTTTTGAGTTTCAAGGCTCAGGATGAGGGTTGTCTGCAGGTGAGCGCACCAAGCTCCCTCGGAGGGGGAACCGCACCCCAGCCTCGCCAGACACACAGGGGCAGTGAAGAAGGCCCAGGAGGCAGATACCACCCTGGGACAGCGTCTGCAATCACGGGGCTCCTATGAGGGAGGCAGAAGGCCAAACAATCTGCTCAGAACTTAGGGCATTTTCCTGTGCTCAGACAGGAGAGAGATCACAAGGAAGGAGGAGTCCACGAGCGGCGTGGCTCAGCCACGGGAGGCCCGTGTTTGCAATGACCACGAGCCGAGTGCGTGGAAGCGACACAGGTTTCTGATCTCGAGGTTCCGGGTCTAATGAGAAGCTCGACAGAGCCAACAGGCAGGAGTCCGCGGGGACGTCCTCCGGACGCTCAGGGAGACGATCCACGCACATTTCTGCCACTGTTCTGGAAGCAGTCTGCGTGGCTGGGCACGTGGCTCCTTTCTGGAGACCACGGGGTGCTGCTGGAACATCGCGTCTTCTTCCTCCACTCCCGCCTCACATCCGTCTCTCCGACGCCGACTCCCGGCTCCTCTTCTTAGGACGCTGTCCTCTAAGGTGATCCGCAGGAACACCTGCAAGGCAGCGTCCTCTGGAGATCCCCCAGCCACGCAGGACTGGAGACTGGGACGTGGATGTGTTTGGGGGCATTGTTATGTCACAATGTGGGATTAGGAAGTGGACATCATTGAGGACATTATTGTGTCTGCCACGTGGCATTAGGACGTGGACATCTTTGGAGATGTTTTTCTGTCACTACGTGGGATTAGGACATGGACAACTTTGGTGACAATGTTCTGTCTGCCACATGGCATTAGGATGTGGACGTCTTTGGAGGTGTTATTCTGTCACCACGTGGGATTAGGAAGTGGACATCTTTGGGGCCGTTATTCTGTTTGCCACGTGGGGTTAGGACGTGGACTTCTTTGGAGACACCATTCTGTCTGCCACGTGGCATTAGGATGTGGATGTCTTTGGGGACGTTATTCTGTCACCATGTGGGATTAGGAAGTGGACATCTTTGGGGCCGTCATTCTGTTTTCCACGTGGGGTTAGGATGTAAATAAAAGGGTGCTCCTAGGGCGTTCCCCAGAGCAGAAACACGAAAGGTCAGCTCCCACCTTCTAAAAACTAACTTAATTTTCTCCGCGAGGGATTTCAATGACTAATACTTAAATTCAAAAGCAGACAGAACATCAGACAGTATCAGTTAACAACCAGGAGAATTACAGGGTAGCTCCGTATTTATGAAATGGAGATAGTTGTTAGCTTTACGTTCAAAAAGAATCTGCGATGTCAGGGGTCCGTGGAGCTGAGCTGAGTGCTTCGAACGACAAGTCTGCTTTTATGCAAAAGGCGGTGCGTTTCCCAGGGTCATATCTGGTGCAATAGGCAAAAAACACACAAAAAATGATAATACGGGAAAGGAATTGTATAAAACAAGGTGCGGCCGCGTCAAGCAATGTATGCATGTGTGACTCACAGAGGGCTTAAGCCTTTGAAAAACTGGGCTCAGGTTTGGGTTCAATATGTTAAAATATAGAGGTCTCAGGTCTAGACGAGTAGGGGCGCTGTGAGTCAGAGCCAACTCAAAGGCAACTAACAACAACAAGAAACAACAAAGTCTTACCCATTATAGGTGTATACGCGCACATCATATGCATGCATACATTGTAAAGGTCTGTGTAGCTACATTATACAATTTCATAATATGCACGCCCAAACCCACGCAAACCACACTGCATATACAATTATGTGCTTGTGTACATATTTCCCAAAGTTAAGTTTTATATATATATATATTTCTACATATATAAGTTTTGTACATATATATTTGTTGTTGTTGTTGTTGCGTGCTGTCCAGTCGGTATCCGACTCATAGCGACCCTCACAGGGTTTTCAATGGCTGACTATTTCAGGATTGCCTTGGGAGTGGATTGCCAGGCCCTTCTCCCATTTTTGCGGTGCTGGGAATTGAACTCGGGACCTCAGAGACTGCAGCGCAGCGCTCTACCCACTGAGCCAAATCCCAGCCCACACATATATTTACTAAACGATAATGCGCGTGATTTATGACGTCCCATCCCTGACATGTATGTTGTAGGCAGGCAGACCCACATGTGTTTGTGTATCTCCGCCTCTATCTATTTGTTATGGGTGTCTATCATCTATGGATTAGTTTATCCACCTGTCAACTGATCAAACGAGCAATACATTTATTGATCTACCATCTAGTACCTATGGGCTGCTATCTATAGTCTTTGTGTATCTTTGATCTCTCTGTCTCTCCATTCAGTCACCTCTCTGCCTCTCCACCTACCCACCCACCGCTCTGTCACCTGCTGTTTCTCTACCATCCCCCCATCCATCATATATTCATCCACTTATTAGCTATCATGATGCTGTCTGTACATCCATCCAAACATCATCTATTATTGATTATGTTTATGCGAATCCCCCAACCCCAGGATCACGCAGCCTCACGGCCACCCATCCGTGAATTTCTCACTCTCCTCGCCCAGGCCTCCTTCTGACTCCCTGGTCAACAAAGGCCAGGGATTTGCCGCCATCCGGGAAGCTATTTGCCACCTAACAATGTTTCTCTCTGACTAACTTCTGGACACTGCGCAGACCCCCTTCATGGTGAAGGACATTGGCAGGGGTGGCCCAGCAAAGGATACCGAGGTAGGTGGATCATTCTCCATGCTCCGGATTGGCCCTAACTGCGGTCACGAGGCTCCTAAAAGAAGAAAGCAGGAAGGTCGGAGTCACAGAAGGAGACTTAGGGGGGATCGCAGCATTGAATCGACAGATGCCCTTTCTCAATGGGGGAAGGACCCACGGGCTATGGAACTTTCTAGAAGCTGGGAAAGGGCAGGAAGCAGATTGTACCCTGGACTGCCCAGAAAAGAATACAGTGCTGCAGACGCCTTGAATTTTAATAAGTTTATATTTATTGCTCAGGGCTGGGATTTAGCTCAGTTGGTAGAGCGCCGCTCTGCAGTCTCTGAGGTCCCAAGTTCAATTCCCAGCACCGAAAAAATGGGAGAAGGGCCTGGCAATCCACTCCCAAGGCAATCCTGAAACAGTCAGCCATTGAAAACTCTATGAGGGTCGCTGTGAGTCGGATACCGACTTGACAGCACCTAACAACAACAACGGGCTGGTATTTGGCTCAGTTGGTAGAGCGCCGCTCTGCAATCTCTGAGGTCCCGAGTTCGATTCCCAGCAGCGCAAAAATGGGAGAAGGGCCTGGCAATCCACTCCCAAGGCAATCCTGAAGCAGTCAGCCATTGAAAACCCTGTGAGGGTCGCTACGAGTCGGATACCGCCTCGACGGCACTAACAACAACAACAACACATTGCTCAAGCTATTAAACTCATCGCAATTTTTTTGCAACAAAAACTAGTAGCCAATAGAGTGGTCATCATTTATTGATAAGGATCGGGGAGAGGGTTTTGTTGGGTAAGAGGCATGGGGTTGTGGACTGTGCTGGAATCATCTCTACGCAAACTCCCTCCCCCTCTCTCTCTGTGTCTGTCTGTCTGTCTGTCTGTCTGTCTGTCTCTCGCTCTCTCTCTCTCTCTCTGCGCCTTTTCTCCTAAGTAATTTTCCAGCTCTGTCATCGACATCGCTGCCCCGCACCTGTGCGTCCTCTGCAGGTCCTGGAGGCCGATGGACTTTCGGCCGTAACCAGACGTGGGTTTTCTCCAGCCTTCCCCATAGAACTTGACAAAAATCCCTGCAACCCCGCGCGGCAGCGTGTCCAGCGTGGGGGGATCTGAGAGCTGGTGGCCGAGGCGACGGATCCTCCAGCAGGGGGCATTGGGGGAACGCAGATCCGCAGCCCGAGCTGTGCCGGATGCTGGCTCGGCCTGGATGTCCAAATGACCCCCCCAGGTCAGGCTCCCCAGAGCAATGCTGCCGTGACCTCCACACTGAGATCCGAGGACTCAACGCATTTCTTCCACCTTCAAAGTTCAACGCCTACCAGATTGTAAATTTCCCCCCGTGTGATTGATGTTCCCCGCGCAAAAACAGCAAAAAAGTCCAAATGTACCCAGAAGCTGTCCACGCCCGTTCTGCCATCTCGCAGATGACAGACAGATTGCCGGGAAGCCTGGGCTCGGATGGGGCTATGGATGACTCACAGTAACCCAAGGAATCTCTGTGTGTGTCGATTCCAGCCACAGGAGACATGGGGTCTGGAATCTCTCGGTTTTGGGGGGTGGAAGGAGACATACGGAGGTCATCCCCACTGGACTTCAGCCACCTGGCTGTGATGATTACTAAGAAATCTCGTGAACCCCTGAGGCGGCCCTGGCCATTTGTGAGGTTTATCTTGCTCTCTTGTCTTTCCGAGGGCGAAGGGAACAACTTTCTTTCCTGCTGTCCTTTCACTTTCCTTTCAATAGCGGTCTCTTTACGGACCGCTCGCTCCCCATATTCGGAAGGAAAAGCATCTGTCAGGGGCTCTGTGCGGACAAATCGGATAAATCGACTCCGCAGAAGAGAGGCAGAGGGAGAGGGGCAGGGAGGGGAAGGGGGAGGCTGCGGGGGGAGGGAGGAAAAAGGGGGGGATGCTGGTTATTTTACCAGCTTAGGAGAACGTCTTAGTGTACAGGAAATGAACAGTAAATGGAAGAGCGGGGGTAATGGTGGCTAAAAATGTAAATAAATAAATAAGTGAAAAGAATAAAGGAGGGAAAAAAACCCACACAAAACCTCGGGGCCAATGAGGGAAGAATGCGAGGGAAGTAATAAAAGCTCAGTTATAAAGCAGGATGGCTTTTATCAGGGCGTCCAATGAAACCCGAGAAGAAAATGTTATTAAGCAAAAATGAAAATGCAAAATGATCCCAGATGCCCGCATCCCGACATGCAGAAAAAATCAACCCGAGAACCAACGCAGGAAAGAAAAGAAGAAAAGAAAAAATCCATAGCCGTGGTGCTTAAAAAGGAGACGGGGCAGGAAAAAATGTTTATTTTTTATAACCTAATATCCAATTTAAGCATTAGCAGCTACACGCAGCCTGCAGCCCTGCAGCCAGGACGTGTTTAAAGGCCTGAGCGTGTTTGCAGGGAGCCCAGCAAAGCGCACAGCCATGTTCTGTCCGTTTCCTGCAGGGCGCGCATCGCCACCTCTGGACCAGTCAACCTGCATTTCCAGGGAGTCTTTTACTGCTGTCATTTCTAACGCCGCGGACGAGCCCGCTTCTCTCCAGCTATCATCCAAATTGGATCGTGCACTTTTGTCTCGGGGAAGAGCAAACTTTGGGTGGGCGGCAGACCTACCTAAGACCGAGCCACTCTCAGCCAAGCTGGTCGCTGTTTAGGCAGTCAAAGTTACAAAGAGCCCCGTGTCCTTTTAATTAGACCTGCCTCGCCTCCCTGCTCGGCAGATAACAGCGGAGTCAGCACCTTGACCGAAAAACCCTATTTTTAGGCACTTACAAGTCAGCTGTTAGAAATTTGCTCCCGGGCATGAAATCTCAGCCTCGAAGCAAAGGAAAAAAAAAAAAACTAAAACAGGCAAAACCCCACAAAACATCAAGACAATACAGGAAAATAAATCTGGTCACTTAATCAGAAGGGGTTTCCGTGGCTCTGAGGGAGCTGCTGTTCTCAGTTTGGGGGTGGAACGTGGCTTCCCACGTGGCCGCCATTTTGCAGAAGCGAAGAGGGGCACCGCTGTCCTGCATTCTATGCCCTGGGTTCTGACTTTGGGACTCTGTGTGACCAGAACCTTGGGGAAATGGACACTGAAGTCCCACGTGGCCAGGCCGTGGTCTGCCTGAGCCCACGGGCATGTAGTTTCAGAAGAAAGTTGCCTTCCTTCTCCATTTGCATTGGAGTCTCTTTCTCTGACTTCCTTTAATGCCCAAACATCAGCAAATCAAACCCTCCGTGAGCTGAACGCCTTGTAAGAATTGCCTGAAAATTGTGGTCTCTACTGAGAAAGACAGGCTGGGATTTAGCTCAGTTGGTAGAGCGCCGCTCTGCAGTCTCTGAGGTCCCGAGTTCGATTCCCAGCACCACAAAAATGGGAGAAGGGCCTGGCAACCCACCCCCAAGGCAATCCTGAAACAGTCAGCCATTGAAAACCCTATGAGGGTCGCTATGAGTCAGATACCGACTCGACGGCACCTAACAACAACAAGCTGAGAAAGACGGGCGTCCAGATCTCCCTGTGACGCCCAGAGGTCCGTGGTACCCTCGCGGATCTGTAGGTCCAGACCCCGAATCTCAGGGACTCCTGCAGCCCGCACTGTGAGGCACTGCAGTGAAGCAGGATGCTAGGTACTGGGGCGGCTCAGGGACACGGGTGCCCCTTACACCCACAGGGTCGGGTCCATTCCGAGGCTGTGCCGGGATGCGGGGTCCAGTTGGCTGAATCAGTCTGGGGTCCATACGGGGAGGTTACATCCAGCTTTGCGCCTTGGGGGGGTCGCCCTAGTTGACTGTGAGCACCTTGACACCTGGTAAAATATCAGCATAGCACCCCTGGGCTCCAATCCCATCCTTCCTCTGAAATCCTGAGTCTTGGAGTAACTTAAGACGAATTCGGTTACTTGAGGATGATTTTGGACACAAAAGGATGCAAATGATAAATACCCCTGGCACGTCATTTATCACCTTTTTACCCCGGTCCCTTGTCTTTGCCCAGGCATGCTCCCTTCTCAGGTTACCTCGCCACAGGGAATCCTCGACTCTTCACCCATGGCACACCTGGGAGAATCGTGGATGGGTGGTTCTGTGTAAGAAGACAGGCCCGTACCCCTCTGTCCAAAGTCTTTCCACAGATAACAACAATGCACCTTTTCATTTAGTCACCCGACCGAATACCCCGAGTGGGGATATACCCATAAGCCAGCCCAGAAATGGGCCAAGCTCTGAGGCCAAATGTTGTTGTTAGGTGACATTGAGTCATGTCCGACTCATAGTAACCCTCATAGGGTTTTCAATGGCTGACTGTTTCGGGATTGCCTCGGGTGTTGTTGCCACATCCTTCTCCCGTTTTTGCAGTGCTGGGAATCAAACTCGGGACCTCAGAGACTGCAGAGTGGAGCTCTACCAACTGAGCTAAACCCCATCCTTCCTCTGAAATCCTGAGCCTTAGAGTAACTCAAGACGAATTCTGATACTTGAGGATGATTTTGGACACAAAAGGATGCAAATGATAAATACCCCTGGCACGTCATTTATCACCTTTTTACCCCGGTCCCTTGTCTTTGCCCAGGCATGCTCCCTTCTCAGGTTACCTCACCACAGGGAATCCCCGACTCTTCACCCACGGCACACCTGGGAGAATCGTGGATGGGTGGTTCTGTGTAAGAAGACAGGTCCGTACCCCTCCATCCAAAGTCTTTCCGCAGATAACAACATTGCACCTTTTCATTTAGTATCCTGACGGAATACCCGGAGTGGGGATATACCACAAGCCAGCCCAGAAATGGGTCAAGCTTGGAGGCCAACTGTTGTTGTTAGGTGCTGTCAAGTCGAGTCCGACTCATAGCGACCCTCATAGGGTTTTCAATGGCTGGCTGTTTCGGGGTTGCCTTGGGAGTGGGTTGCCAGGTCCTTCTCCCGTGTTTGCAGTGCTGGGAATCGAACTTGGGACCTCAGAGACTGCAGCGCAGGGCTCTACCAACTGAGCCCAACTGCTCAAAGCATAGATCATAGCAAAAAACCACAAAGTTGCTTAGCAAATAAACATGACTCAATGAGGGAATCTAGATCATTTCAGGAGAACCTAACATACCCACATCGTATACATACGGATGCTTGAAAAAAAATGCAACGAAGCCATGTTTATTGGCAGGATAAAGCAGAAAGGGAAATATATTGAGTTGGGAGCGCACTGAAGAATAAATCTGTGCAGATCCGAGAATCATCTGCCCCCTCCATTTATTCTGCCCTTTCATTTTTCTTTTTCTTATTTTTCCTGTTCAACTCTGCCCAAGAATCTGGTTTTTGATTAGCAATTTTTAATGTACATCATAATGTGATTCATTTTGACATGCTTTTCATTGTGACAATTTTCATATACTCAATTTGATAAACATTACATATAGGTTACCCCTTACCCTCCCCAAGCTTCCCCCCTCACCCCCTTCCCATCTAGAAACTCATTTTTATTTTTCTAAGTTACCGGGTTGTGCAAAGTAAAGTAAGTGACTCACGAGAGCCTCTGGTCCTTACCACATGTGTCCGTCCACTTTCCGTGGCTGTGAAAAAATACATAAGAAAGTCAGCTTCGGGAAGAAAGGTTGGTTTTGGCTCCTTGATTCGGAGGGTGCCGTCCGTGGGCAGCTGGCTCCGTTGCTTTGGGTCTGTGGTGGGGCAGAGCATCATGGTGGAAAGTTGTGGCAGAGCAATCAACGCTGGCTTCACTGAGGCCAAGAAGGAGAGACAGAGGGAAGAAGGGACCAGGGGACAAGATGTCTCTTCTAAGGACACCCCTCCCCAAGCCCTGCTTCCTCAAATCAGCCCCCACCTCCTAGAGTTCCCACCAACTCCCAGGAGCCCATTAATCTCTGAGTCCTTCCGTGGATCAATCCATCCATGAGGGCCGCGCTTTCGCGATCCCATCACCTCCCAAAGGCTCCCTCTCTTTGCGGACCAAGCCCACAAACGTGAGACCTTTGGGGGACACCTCAGACCCCAACTGTAACACAACATAAACCTCAGCACCAGAGATTGTCTTCGAAACCTCAAGGCTAATCTCAAAGTCCTTCCTCTGTTGCAAAACCTCATGTTCTTCTCTTCCTATTTTCCGTGTTGGCGATGAGATGGGCCAGAACCCCTGAACCCTGAGCAGAGCTGACTTACGCCCTAGATTGTAGCGCCCAAGTAGCCCGGCCCGTGGTTTACCAGCTGAAATTCCAGAAACCCGATTTCCTGGCTCGCCCAGGTCAGGCCGGCTCTCTTCTGTTCTTCTCAGTTGGTGACGGTCACTGCCCTGTTGTGTCCTGTTGTACATCCGGTTCCCGCAATGGGCTCGCTGCTTCAGTTGGGTGTATTGGCGGGCGGGAAGCCTCCACGCAGGGCCAGAAGCCAACAAGGGGAGTTCAAGTCCATACGGATGCCCGGATGGAGCAAACATTCGCTCTGCTGTATACTCTCAGGCTCAGATAGCGCAGAAGTGACCTCACCCTTTCCGTTCAACACCTCAAACTCGGGGGACTGTGTGGCTTTTTCCGGGGATGCGAACATGGATGGGCACCCACTGGTGGTTTAAGACCACGAGGCTTATCCTGTGCGATCTATGGAGGCAGAAGTCTGAGGTCCAGGTGTAGGCGGGTCAAGATCCCCCTAAGGAATCCAGGGGTTGCATTTCTAGCTCCTGGGGACTCCAGGCGTCCCTCGGCTCACGGCCCCATGACTCCCGCGTCTGTCTCCATCTTCACGTGGCTTCTTTTCCATGTCTGTGTCTCTCCTTCTGTTTTATAGGACACTGACATTGTATTTAGGGTTCATTCTAAACTATCCTCTGCTATCGGAGTGCTGTGCTTTTGGAGCTGGGATTTAGCTCAGTTGGTAGAGCGCTGCTCTGCAGTCTCTGAGGTTCTGAGTTCGATTCCCAGCACCGCAAAAATGGGAGAAGGACCTGGCAACCCACTCCCAAGGTAATTCCGAAACAGTCAGCCATTGAAAACCCTATGAGGGTCACTAAGAGTCGAATACCGACTCGATGGCACCTAACAACAACAACAACATATCTGCCTAGGGGGCTGGGATTTAGCTCAGTTGGTAGAGCGCTGCTCTGCAGTCTCTGAGGTCCTGAGTTCGATTCTCAGCACCACAAAAATGGGAGAAGGGCCTGGCAATCCACTCCCAAGGCAATCCTGAAACACTCAGCCATTGAAAACCCTATGAGGGTCGCTATGAGTTGGACTCGACTCGAAGGCACCTAACAACAACAATATCTGCCTAGAGTTTATCTCCAAGGCAGGTTACATTATGAAGTATGGGGGGTTAGAATTTCAACCTGGTTTGTTTGTTTGTTTATTTATTTATTTTTTGCGGTACTGGGGGTTGAACCCAGGACCCCGCGTGTGCATGCTCTGGAAGTGCTGGATCACTGAGCTGCACCCCCAGCCCATTTTTTACTTTTTGAGACAGGGTCTTGCTAAGTTATGTGCTAAGTGAGGCAGACTGCCTCTGGTCTCGAACTCGCGATCCTCCCGCCTCTGCCTCCCGAGCCGCTGGGATGACAGGCGTGCGCCACCGCGCCCAGCTTCAACCTGGTTTTTGAGCAGAGGTTGATTTCAACCCATGACAGGAGCATAGTCCACTGGGTGTTGGACCCCGACCTGGGCCATAAGACCTACCGTGCCTCGCCTTGTGGAGACCGAGCCAGTTGGATCCAGCAGCTGGTTGTGACTGGAAATGGCCATCGGGGTCCATATTGGAAGAAAGGGTGGGAAAATCAGCTGTGGGTTCGGACACGTGGGTCCAACGTATAAGAACAGGCTGTGAACTTACTTTTTACATTGTCAGTACTACTACATGAATTTTCTAGCTCATTTGTATTATTACCATTCTTTCGTATTATTGGTGTTCTTATAATTATTTCCCGAATTATTAAAGTTGGGCTGTTTACTTTGAGGTCGGCCTCTCTCTCATTCCTCGCTCCTCCTTGTTCCTCCTCTCCATTCTTTCTTCTCCCATCATTTCTTCCTTTTGCTAGAGCCCTGCCTCCTTCTTTCTGCTCCCTACATTGTCCCTTCTCCGCTAGGTTAACTTTAGCTTTTTATTATGCTCCCGTTTCTGTATAGGAATTTTTCCTCCTTTTAATTTTGATTCAGTTCCCACATATGAGTGAGAACACGTGGAGTTTCTCTTTCTGAGCTTGTGTTCATTCACTTAAAATAATTTTCTCCAATCCCATCCATTTTGCTGCAAACAACATCATTTCATTTTTCTTTTTGATTGTTGAGTAGTATTCCATTGTGCATATGTACCACAGTTTTTTTTTAATCCATTCGGAGCTGCCTATTCTAAACTATGTGAATCTGTGCACAGAAGAACCTCAGTTTGCCCAATCTGTAGGATTTACAGTCACCAGCCAGTTAGTATCTCCGTCTACCTCTCATGCTGCTGAATGACTATATTTTCCCTATTTTAACTCATGGCTATTCCGTGCACAGATGAAGCATTTCGGCTACAATCATCTGGCCAAACAGTTGCGTCTACTTAAAAATAAATTTGAAAATTGAAATTCTACTAAATCTTGGGGCTGCTTTATCGTCTAGCCTCTGCGTATAGGGCCTTGGAGTTCAAATAACATCCTGAACGCTGTCCCTATTAGGTAACTATCACACGGCTCAGGCGGCTGGTGCATTGCATTCTGATTTCTGAAGAACAATTCAAAGGAACCAGGGTGGGGATCCAAGATGTCCACTGCTCAGACTTCATGCAGAGAAGTAAAAGAAAATCGGCCTCCTTACGCAAGCAGGGCGGAGCACGCAGGAAAACTTCCACCTGACTCTCAGGGCTTCTGTCTGGCCTTTGGCCGCATTATGGCTGCCCATCGCCACTCAGGGGGAGAGAGAGGTCTCCAACTTCCAAAGACCCCTCCCTCTTCTTTGTGCTCCCCACATAGCACCCCAACCTTGCTTTCTAATTCCAGGTAGAGGCAAAGATGGCTGAGTTAGGCTTTGAGCAGCCAACAGCTCCTCTGTCCCAACCCCAAGGGGAGTCAGAAGGCTGGGGGGCCGAGGAAAATGCAGGGTGCAGCTGCCTGCTCCTGGCCCCGAGCCGGGGTGTCCGGGTATAACAGGTGGGGGCCCCCCTGGCCCCCTTACATGTTGCACGCGCCAATTCCCACGGCCAGATCATCAGCAATGCCGTCTTGCACGGTCAGAGCAAAGCGTGCTGCTCAGCCAGTGGGGATGGGGCCCTTATGCCACGGCCCGCCTTGTCTCCTTTCTCTCTCTTTCCCTCTTCCTGATCCCTCATCCTTTTTTCTTTTTTTTCCAACCCCGGCCTCTGCTTGTTTAGGCTCAAATTGAAATATCCTGAACAGATGTAAAAACACATGCGTGCTCGCGCGCGCAAGCTGGGCGCGCCTTTGTTTCATCTGCCGAGGACGTGTGCCTGGAGGAGATCTCTTTAAAATTTCATCACTATTCAAAAGGATAATTAATACGTACCCCCAGGCTTTGATTATGCTGCGCAGCGTGGACCGGTTACCGCCGAGATAATGAGGCCTCATCAGGCGGGATGAATATGCGCGGCGCCGAGCCCGGCCTCCTTGCGGAGGCTGCCCAGGCTGGGGGTGACGGTGCCCCCCTCCCCCCCACCGCCTAGGTGGCTTCATCTAATTTTAATTTGTAACACGGAACAATGGATTCGACCGTTTGTTTGTAAGCAGCGCGGGCGTTTTGTTTAGAGGGAACCCCAGTCACCATTTGGCAGGTGGCCTCTTAAAGGCTTAATTGGAGTTTTCTGATCTGACCCCCTCCCTCCGCACACCCACGTGCGCGCACACACACACAGGCGTGCAAACGCAGGCGTGCACACACGCACACGCCTCCTGGGTTCCAAGGTGCGCCTGGCTCTGGGTTCCAAGGTACCCTCGGGCAGGGTCCCCCCTCAGTGGCTCCCGCCCGGCCGGTCACCATGCCAGAGCCCTGCCCCTGCCCTCCCCTGCTGCTCTCCCGCAGCCCCGGGAGAGCCAGGCGCATTTAAACATGCAGCTCTTCTGCAGCCGGGAGGAGCCGGGTCAGCGCTGAGGGAGGGAGGCCGAGACTTTTTGTTTTCTAAACCCAGCCCTCTGCAAGTTCACGTCCGCAGCTTTCGGGTGCCTGGTTTTGAAAAAGGGAACGGAGGCTAAGCTCAGGCTCCGGGGCCCAGTGATTTCTTGGGGGACGGCTGGTGCTCCTCGGTGTCCCCTGACTGTGTGGATAACAGGAGTCCCTGACGTCTCTCCAGGAGCGCCCCTGAAATCAGGCATCACCGGCGGTAGCTGGAATGAGATAAACCGGATCTCAATCTATGGGACCTGCAGCTGTAGCCCTATGGCGTCCGATCCCATCAGATCTCGGAAGCTAAGCAGGGTCTGCCTGGTTAGTATTTGGAGGGGAGACCACCTAGGAACACCAGGTGCTGGAGGCTTGGGAGACGACCCGGCAACCCCCTCCCAAAAATCAATCAGCCAGTGGAAACCCTGTGAACAGCAGAGGAAGCACTGACAATAGTGTTTTGCCTGTTGTACATTGGGTCGCTATGAGTCGGATACCCACTTGATGGCACCTAACAACAACAATCTAGGGAGAAGGATGTGGCAATGGGTCCCAAGCCAATCCCGGAGCAATCAGCCATTGAAAACCCCCTGAGGGTCGCTATGAGCCAAACCCCACTCAAGGCATCTGACAACAACAGCAACAACAATCTCAGTCTGCCAGCCACCAGCCACAGCACCCTGCCAACCTCCAACCAAACACCCTCAGCCACGTTTCTCCTCCTCGTGTGCAAAACGCAGCTGGCCTCACCCTCTTGGCGGAGTCAAATGCAGACCAAATGAGGGAAGCGCTCCTATCTGCCCCTGGAGCCCAATGGGGGTCGAATCGAACCCTTAGTCCCACCTGGCCACGGCTGATGTCCGACCAGCGTCCCCAAAGATAAGGGGGACGCGGCTCATGGCCGTCGAGCGGGGAAGGAATCGCTGCCTCCTCTGAGCCAAACAACTTTCTGCCTCGTTGGCCCTGTGGGCACTGGGTCACCCCGGTTCAAAATGGATTCAGATGACCCAACCCGTGTGCTACGTGCTGAATCTGCAACGTCCCTCAAAGTCTCCCGTGTGCAAAGTTGGCCCCCAGTGCAGCGGGGTTCAGAGGTGGGGCCTTTGGGGGGTGACGGGATGATGAAGCTCTGACCTCATCGGTAGATTCCTCCCCAGATGGACTCAGAGCAGAGTGGGGTAGTGGAAGGTTGTGGCTCCTTTAAGAGGCGGAGCCTAGTGGGAGGCAGCCAGGCCATTGGGGGCGTGGTCTCGGAGGCCATCTTAGGTCCCCAGCGCCTTCCTGTCTCTCTGCTCCCTGGCCTCCACGAGGGAGCAGCTTTGCTCCGCCCTGCCCGCCCATGATGCTTTCACTCACCACAGCGATGGAGCCAGGCCGCCATGCACCAGACACTCTGGAATCAGGAGCAAAAGAACCACTCCTTCTTCAATCTGATTTCCCAGGCGCTTTTGTCACAGTAGGCGGAAGCTGACTGATGCACCTCCGCAAGACACTGACTTCAAGAGCTGAAACCCTGTCCTCAAACATGGCAGCTCAAGTGGCATCTTTGGATGCAAAAAAGGGACTCGGAGATTTTGTCCATCTGCAGGGTTTGGCGGGGATTTATCTTCCCCCGGCTGTGGAGCAAAGGGCTGGGGTGCCACGTGCAATTCACATCGCTGCTGCTGTTCGTTGCATAGGAAATTTACACGCAGATGGAATCTTTTTTTCCCCTATTTTTTAATTGGAAATTTTTAATGTACACCTTAATGTGATTCATTCTGACACGCTTTTCATTGTGACATTTCCGTATATGCATTTTGTTGTACATTATTCATATAGGTTCCCCCTCACCCTCTTGTACGCTCCCCCCCCCGTCCCACCTCTCCATCAGACTTCTCTACCATTTACTCATCTTTTTATGGTAATATTTTTCTATATATCCTTGGGTTCCAGTTCTGTTTAAGATAGAAATTTCCCTACGCAGATGAAATGTTGTTGGAAACCCTCTTCGTAACGCAACCTCCAAGCGACAAGCTCACATCTTTATGGATTGGACTAACCCGCGGCTTGGGGCACAGTTGGAAGACGGCTGGGCTGGGTGTCTGCTTATTTTCTTCATCTTTTTTCTTTTTTTAATTTTAATTTTATTCTGACTTCCTCACTGCTCAATGAGTTTTATGCAAATGCATACAAACAAGATGCCTTCAGATATTGTTTTAGAAGCGTCTGTTGATTCATTTATGCGAGGGATTCAACTTTGTTTATTTATTCAATAAATTGTACAAATAAGAGTTACAGACATATCCATTTATGCAGACCTAATGTGAATCGTTTCCCTTTATTTATGCAACAGGCAAGAGGCGTTGGTTTTCCGCTGAATGTAGACCAATAACAGACTTGTTTAAATCCGGATTTAAGCCAGCCACCATACCACACCCCTGAAATCCCATCGCCAGTGATTGCTTCTCCATCTACGGTAGCCGTGGGGTGCTGGTTAAAATCAGCCCACTGGATTTTTGCTCCAAGATGGTCACAAAAGAAAATTAAAAACACCGCCCCATCCGGAACAGCCCAGAGGCACTGCTGCGAGTCTGAGAATTTCTCTCCTCACCCTGCGCCGTGGCCCACGTCTGGAGTCCCAGCCTCTCGGGAGGCTGAGGCAGGAGGATCGTAAGGTAGAGACCAGAGGCAGCCTGTGCAACTTATCCAGATCCGACCTCAAAATGAAAAATAAAAGACGGGCTGGGGGTGTGGCTCAGGGGCAGAGCACTTGCCTGGCGCGTGAGAAGCCCTGGGTTCAACCCCCAGTACTGGAAAAAAAAATGAGCTCAGGACACTGCAGGCCCAGCAGCCAGTCTGCCTGACCCCCGAGTCACGCTAACAAATACTTTGTCCCGAAGTCGGTCTTTCCGGAAACACGCTGTGAGCAAAATCCAGAAGCTAACGGCGTCTGGAAGGCCCTTGGACTTACAAATCAACACAAA
>VMDO01028083.1:22500-24406 GCA_007922755.1 Pedetes capensis
AAATTCTTATAAGCCCGAGAAGCACAAGGAAAAAAAAATGCTTAAATGTTATTTAAAAGAAGCAGCAGCTGTAGCAAGCTAAAGAAAACCAGGCAGAATTTTGTGCCCGGGGAAAGACATAGGAGTAAAAGAAAGGCATTGCACCCTTTTGCCATTCTCTGCGCGCGCCAGCTGTCCTCCCTCGGACCGCGCGGCGCGGTTGTCACCTCCACACTTCTGAAAGCCAGTCAGAAAGTTTGGTCTGGTTGCCTTTCACAGAAAAGGGACAGTCACCTGTCTGAATGTCTGAGAAGCTGGGGCCATCTGCCCTGTTATTTCCTACAGGCCTCAGCCCGCGACATCACAGGCGGCTGGCGGGTGACACTCCGCCGCGGCCCGGAGTGACAAATAAGGCCGGGGACGACGGTCCGGGCCCTTGAAGTGGTGTCTGGGGCTTGACGGCTGCTGCCAGAGCTGGGGGAGCTGGATTGGGGGCCGGCAGGCCGCCCTGATTAGCGGGACTGACGGCCACCTTGCTCTAGCCCGGCCACCGCCACGGCAGGCCATTAAAATGGAACAGAAGTGGCTGGCTGTGTAAATGGCATCTTACGCTGACTCCACTCAGCCAGGGGGACGTGGGTGATGCTTATGTGTGCGGGCAGGACCTTGCCACGCACGGAGACACGCTTGACAAGAGGCAGAAAAAGACAGAGGCCACCGGGGAGCGGACAGAGCCACCTCTAACTATGTCTCCCCCGATTGGGGTCCACCCCTGCGGGAATCATCTGCACACTTTGGGAATAAATCAGCACTTGCACGCACACACACGCGCACACTCAAGCCCCATTCACGGAGCGCACACTCAAGCCCTGTCCACGGAGCACCACGGAGCACACGTGGCCACGTGGCCAGTACACTCGGATAGTCAGTCACTCGCTCCATGTCGCGCCGCTGCGGTGACAGCCCGCCCTCGTGTTGATGAACGATCGCCGGAGTCCCTAATTTATTACTGTGATTACTGTAATAATTTAGAGGGGATAAATTGAAATCTATTAGAATTTAATGTAAAAAGCCGTAATTAGTTTGCTTGAGAGAGAAGGGGGGGAGGAAAGCTATCGCCAGCAGCCCGGGAAAATCCATTAAGCCAATTAGGATGCTCGCCCCGCAGAAGATACCCAGGCTGTCGGAAGGCACCCGTGGCTGCAGCCAGCCCGGTCCCCCCGTCCGCCTCATCCTTCATTAATCTAATAAACACATCAAGGCCAAGGGCGGGCGAACGCCTTAATCATGGCGATGAACGCCACGTGCCCAGCTCTGGGTGCCGGGGATGGGGAGGCGCCGGGAAGAGAGGAGAAAAAAAAAAATGTTGTGCACTGAAGCAATTGCCATGCAAATGGCAAAACAGCAGCAAAGCGGCCGCGCACCCGTGCAATTATCATGCACCGCGTGCAGCCGTGGCCGGGCGGCGGTGCGAAGGCAGGAAGACGGCTTGCTAACGAGGCTGCCCGCCGCTGGCCCTGTGATCTGCAGAAGTGCAGATATGCGTGTATATATAGAAAACAAAAAAGCAAACCCACCCCGGCCTGGTGCAATTAAAAAGATATATATTTAAAGAAGCTGGTAACTGCCTGCACCTATTCCCTGTCAAATTAATTCTGTCACTCAAGACATGCCATCTGTATCAGCGTGCGCGCGTGTCACTGGCTTCGGGACCCGCGCGGCCGCGGCTGATGGCTCTGATAATGGCAGCGGCGTAAGCACTGGCAACAGATACATCACAGAGCGGCGCGTAATTACCTGACCTGTTACAGCGTGTCAGCCGGCCGCCCAGCACCCTGTTTTCATGTCAGAAGCGGCGTGGGCATTTTCCGCTTTGATCTGCGCGCATTCTGCACATGTCAGCCTGACTGTATTTTAATTGACTCTA
>VMDO01028084.1:0-24503 GCA_007922755.1 Pedetes capensis
CAGCAGACCAAAAATGCAGGAAGGCCATGGCGACCTACTCTCAAAACAATCCCAAAACTATTAGCCATCCACATCCCTGTGAACAGGAAAGAAGCACTGACATACACTGGGCATGTCACAATGTCAGGGACTGTTTCATTTTGTTGTACATAGGGTCACTGTGACTTGGTCCCAGCTAGACAGTATGTAGTAAGTAAAATAACAACAAAAACAAATACTATACTTGAAAGTTCAAAATTGGAGGGAACTGCATAAACATAAAATGTTGATTGATTCTCTGTTAAGTAAATATTTTATCTCTTCATAACCACAACCTGAGTATTCTCTCTTCTCTTACTCTGCCTGTGTCAGATATGATTAAAGTATGTGAGCTGGTGAATTTACAGTGTGTTCTATGTTAGATAGTTCAGTCCTTGCCCTGCAATACGACTAGGCAGGGAGAGAAGGGACACAGTATTTGGACAATGACATATCGTCTTAACTCAAAATATTAAATTAAAATGGGAGACAATGCATCTCCAAGAACCTATTAACACAACTTCTAAAGGCTGACTCTCACCTTCGAAGCTGCGCACCATATCTAAAATTCCAGTGAAGTGCCCAGACATGACCTTGGGGCACACTGGCTGTGATGGTTGCATCTGAATTAATTCAGTCCTATAAAGAAAGACATCGGTTACACTTCTGGACCATATTTAACCACACAATTGTTCTAAATATATCATTTTTTAATCCAACACATTTCATAAGAATTTTCCCCATTTTGGTTAACTAGGTATACATTTTATTCTATACTCCACAGATAGAAGAAATGTTACATCTTTCTAAATTTACCATTTCCAAATCCAGAATCGGGGCTGGGATTTAGCTCAGTTGGTAGAGCGCTGTGCTGCAGTCTCTGAGGTCCCGAGTTCAATTCCCAGCACCACAAAAATGGGAGAAGGACCTGGCAATCCACTCCCAAGTCAATCCCCAAACAGTCTGCCATTGAAAACCCTATGAGGGTTGCTATGAGTCGGATGCCGACTTGACGGCACCTAACAAAATCCAGAATCATTCTTCTTGGACATTAGGTAACTTTTAGTATTACTGAGGACCAATTCCTTCCTCTGTCTTCTGTTATACTTAGTGTAATGACCAGGTCCTGAGTATCTTACAGAGGACAGAAAATTCAGGCAAACCCTTTGAGGCTTCAGTCAGCAATGGTCAGCAATGATGTAGTCAGGGTCTAAGAGGGAATGTTCATTAAGTCAGAAGTGCTGATCCCCTAGGCCCCACAAGGAAATCTACATCAGACTTGTGGACTGGTCCTGAGACTCTGAGGCATCATTTCCTTTCTGTGCTCTGCCCACAGCTGGGACTTGGGTCTATGAACCAGGACCTGGTCACTCCCCCTCAGTGGAACAATGACTCCCTCCAGTCCCATCATTAGGGAGCCTCACTCCATCCTCTGTCTTTTTCACCCTCCATCTGTAGAATGGCGGCTCTGCTGTAATACCTTACAAAACTCTCCTCATTAAGATTTGTTGGGGCATCAAGGAGAGGATGGAAAGAATGCAGAGAAAGCCCCGAATGGGAAGACCATTCTCAGGCATATTTTATTTCATCCACTGGAGGACATTTCTGATACCAAGGAAGCAATTGTCTTGGGTAAACAAGTGGTTATCAGCGTCAGAGAATACTGTTACTCAACAAAAAAACAAAAAAATCCACATTCTTCAATAAGGAAAAAACTTTCTCAAAAATTAGAGATCCTTGTTATAAACTCACCTCTGAAATGTGTCTCCTAAGGCCTGCAAAAAGAAAAAGAAAACACAATGTGAATCACAAGAGTTTTTTCTTTCTGCATCTTTTCTAACATACTTCCCTGTTATAAAATAACATGCTTAAAAATTATTCCTGTCTACGAAGAAATCTGAGTTTATTTTACTAATGAACCCTGAACTACACCATGAAAACCTGCCTCTGGTACACTCAGAAAGAAGGAGTTCAGAGGAGGCTCCATGGGAACAAGGAGATCAGAATACCTATGACCACAATTAAAATCAAAACATGGAACCAAGAGAAACACATGCATCGTGTTGATAATCAAATTCTAAATACCTTTTCTAGCTGAATGCAAGGATGAAATTGCTTCATTGTGGGAAAAGAGAGACTTGTGATGGATTTAGGGGAACACAAATTGAGTGTTTCCTCAAGCAAAGTTAACCTCGCTGGTCACTGAGTTGCTCAAACGATCTCTCTCTGAATAGTACTCAGGATGACATGTATGTCCCACATTGTCACACAATGATGGACAAGAAGGAACATGTACCACTTTAGTGAATGTAGTGGTATAGAGAGGTATTCATAGGTCATTTCTCAATGTCACGGCAGCATTGCCCAAGGAACGACTCCTGTTTCTGAGGATGGACTTTCCTCCTTACCTGGAGCAGCTCCACGTCAGGCTTGGGGCACATCTCAGCCAGTTCTCTGTACATTTCCTTCAACCTTTCCCTCTGTTGGGTCAATCTGACTTCACCCTCCTGGAGCTCTTGGAAAATCTCCTCTGCTTCTCTGCTCAGGTCCTGCAGCTGGACTTGCTCCTCCTCAAACAGGAACTGATGCAAATTCCCGTACTGAACTTTGATCGCCACCTTCCTTAAGGTCACATAGCCCTGCAGAGATATTATGTAGAGAGGGTTAAATGTTTTACTCTCAACAGAAAATGTGAAACTCCCACCATTATTTCCTTACCATCATTAACCAAATACTTCGAAAACATGCTTCCTGCCACCTACAAAGTTTCTTGACTATGTGCTAACTCTTCTTGTCCTTCCTTTCTCTACACTGCCAGGTTTCTCTCCCTGTCCAAATCAAGCCCTTTAAGGGTCGAGCCAGGCTGTCTCCTAGGCCAGTTCTTCAGGGTTCTTGCTCTTTCACCTGTTAGCTCTTCACATGGCTATTGTTACTTCGCAGGAATTCCTTTGCCTGATGCTTCTCAACATATAGGACATATAGAAACACACTAGGTTATATAGGATTTTTCTTTAGAAAAATTACTCCATTTTCTCCATATTAGTAGTCTATTTCTCTCCTCTCTTTGACAACCACCTTAGTACAATACTTACTCATTCTCAATGTCTCAGAAGATTTGTTGAGATCTTCAAAGTTGGACTAGGAGTACCAGTCATGCCCTGCGTATCTCACACATTGGTCTGCTTCACACTAACTTCTGCTGGCCAGAATATTTATGACTACTGGATTATCTTGAAAACCACTACTTTTTCCAAGAGGAACCCACTGTTTCTAACAACTCAAATTTAGCTGGGAGGACTAGTATTATATTAATCTGAAGAAAAAGAAATCATGTTTGCTCTTACCACAAATGATTGGAGTTTGCTAGTTTCCTGATGTAAATGTGTTTTCATTTCCTGGGTTAGTTTCCATAAAAGATCCATTTTCTTTAGAAGTTTTACCTGAAATGAAGCATAAGATTTAGCAATAGATAATAGACCGTCTTCTGTATTTAATCAATTTATATAATGAAATGTCCTATAGCCCTACCACCCTGATGTCTGATCTTTTCAGATCCCAGAAGTAAAGCAGAGTTGGACTTGGTTAGTATTTGGACGGGAGACTGTCTGGGAAGATCTGAAGTATTAGGCTTGGGAGAAGGACCCAGCATCCCACTCCTGAATCAATCAGCCATGGAAAACAGAAAACACCAATTTCCATCCTAAAATCTACGTTGAAAAATCTTCACCTCCATCCCCACTCTCACCACTTTCATGACATACGTCCTCCTTTCCTCCCTGAGTAGATGCCCTAGATTCTGATTCTTGGCACAGGCATCACTTACCCTGTATTCCTCAGCAGCCTGTTCCAGTGGGCTATGTCCGTGAGCTACGTGTTCTGGTGATTCCGAGCAGAGTACAGAAAGCAGGCTCTTGTCAGGCTCACAGAAAAGCCTCTTTACCTGCTTGTGTGTCACACAGATGCGTTCCCCAGAGCTACCGACAAGGCTGGGTCTGGCCTCTCTGGCAAGGGAAGCCAGGTTCTTGAGGGTGACATTGGATTGGAACTCCTGCTTCTTAGAGATTCCCCTGCACTCCGGGCAGCACAGTGGGGTCTGGACTTCCTCCCAATGGAGCCAGAGGCAGGGCCGGCAAAAGCTGTGCCCACACTCTATGGTGACAGGGTCTGTGAAGAAGTTGAAACAAATAGAGCAACTAACTTCCTTCTGGAAAGCTGGCCAGGTGTCCAAATCCATGTTTCTGAGAATAAAATCAAGGGACAAGTAAAGAGAGAGCAGTTATTCTTCTGTCTTGATGATGGGAATAATCATAATTTCAAAAAGGCCAGTGGCTATTTCTGCCTGTGTGTGTTGGCTCTGCTAATTTATCTCTCAACTCACTCCCTATACACACTTGTTGTTGTTGTTGTTGTTAGGTGCCGTCAAGTCGATATCGAGTCATAGTGACCCTCATAGGGTTTTCAATGGCTGACTCTTTCAGGATTGCCTCGCGAGTGGATTTCCAGGTCCTTTTCCCATTTTTGCAGTGCTGGGAATTGAATTCAGGTCCTCAGAGTGCAACGCATTGCTCTACCAACTGAGCTAAATCCCACCCATATACAAACTTAGACGTAGGAAATAAAAGAAGGATATATATACTATGATGGGAGAAGGACCTGGCAATGCACTCCCAAGGCAATCCCGGAAGAGCCAGCCATTGAAAACCCTATGAGGGTCACTATGACTCAATATCGATTCGATGGCACCTAACAACAACAAGAACATATATACTATGACACAGCTCAGAAACCAAGACAAATGTCATCTTTGTAAAAAATAAGGAATGATTTCAACTTAGCTGCCATTTGGCCAAGCTTAAAATTGAGACTGGACAAATGTTAGGATGACTCCAATATTAGCTATGTTAGTATATTTTTCATGAAGCCCATTTTAAAATCTCATTCCTCTCTCTCTGTTTCTGTTTCCATGACTCAGTGTCAGCAACAATCATACCCAAACTTAGGAACCATGCCAAATATTTATATGCCTCCCCATAATCAGATGCATTTTCTTTAAAGCCAACTAAAAATGACTAAGTTCAATCCTAGATAGTTTCACTTAATCAATGAAACTTGCAACTCCTGAAACTATAAGGTCATATTGGTATTTATATTATGGTTTAAGGATTGAAGAACTCCTTTCAGAACAGTAAAGTATGAGGCTCATGTGGACTGGGGTTTAGCTCAGTTAGGAGAGTGCTCCTCCACAGTGTCTGAGGACCCAGGTTCTTTTGCCAGCACCACACAAACAGGAAAAGGACCTGGCAATCCTCTCTGGCAGCAATCACAAAAGGATCAACCATTAAAAACCCTATGAAGGTCACTGTGAATTGGTCCCTTCTACGGGGCACCTAACAAAAACAAAAGACATACGTGTGGTGCTGTGCTCACTTGTAAAGTGCTGGCTTAGCAAGTGCAAAACCCTAGGTTTCATCCTCAACACCACCAAAAAAAAATCTTAACAGGCAAAGGTGTCTTTTCTTCAACTTAAAGAATATAATTATTCAAAATCAGTTCAGACCACCAAAGCACCTTCAGATTGTGAAATGATAGACATGAATGCTTCATTAGGAATCAGATAAAATTAATCTACTGTCTTCTAAAAAGAGAGAGAACAAAGAAGGGGCTTTCCTAGTTCTACTAGCAAATTCAGATATGCTGGTAATAGAAGCATGATCAATTCTTGATCAATTCTTCTTTATTTCTGCTATTTTCACCTAGTGATCAAAGTCCCCACTTCTGGATAGGATTTAAATGGATGTTGCATCTGGTTGAGTACACTTCAAATCTAATTTGAAAACTAAAGTCTTTAATGGAGAAACAAAAGGACCTTTGCACCGAGGGATTTCTGGTAAAATCTATTCATTAAGCTTTTATGTTGATGTATATAAAGTATATTCCATGTACTCAATATACTGATCATATTAATTACTACATGGATTCCATAATTGATGAGAAAACTGCTGAAACAGATCATTTAAGACCTACAAAATCAGCCAGGCACCATGACAAACCCTTAAAATCTCAGAGGATCAGGAGACTGAGGCAAGATGGTCCCAAGTTCAAAGCCAGAGGCAGCCTCTGTGATTTACCAAGAACATGTCTCAAAATAAAACCAATTTTAGAAATTGGCGGGGGGCTGCAGCTCAGTGGCAGAATACCTACAATGTATGTGAGATACCTTCATTCCAAACCCCAAGTCCCAGAAAAAAAGACCTACAAAACTTTAAATAATAGAGAAGGTACTAGAATAAAAACTCAAATGACAGAAAGAAAATTACAGTTGGTCCAGTTATATATGGTTTACGTATTGGTGTTATGTTAAACAATGAGGGAAAAGCTTGTGCAATTGGGCAGGAACTGACTGAAAACAACCATAAACATGAAGTACTTTTTATGAGAAGGTAAGCATGAAGGCCTTTGCTCTAAATGCTATACACACCAGAGTCCGCTTAGTGATCTCACTTCAGGAAGTTTGGAAGGATCTGTCAGTGCCAAGGTTAACAGTGTCACTCTGTCCCTTGAAGTTCAGCAGCTGCAGACTCTGCAAGCGTTCTGTGGACAAGCCAGCTCCTTATATGCCTGGACCCACATAGGACACCACCCACTTTCTGACGTAGGCTACCGTGTTCAGCAAGTGGTAGAAATGGGTGATTTTGTTACCCTGATTAGGGTAGGAAAATATATCAAATGGAAAGTTAATGATATTTGCTGTGAGATGCAAGAACTTTGACATGACATGAGTTGTTTAAAGAGACATTTTAATGAAATAATGCCATTTGCAGCAAAATGGATGGAATTGGAGAAAATTATTTTAAGTGAAGGAACACAAGCTCAGAAAGAGAAATACCACATGTTCTCATATGTGGGAGCTGAATCAAAATTATAAGAAGGAAAAAATCCTATACATATGTCAGAACATAATAAAAAAGCTAAGAATGGTATTATTATTTATTATAGATGGTCTAGAAAATTCATGGGCTGAGATTTAGCTCATGTCTCAGTTGGACGAGCGCTGCGCTGCAGTCTCTGAGTTCATGAGTTGAATTCCCAGCAAGGCAAACATGGGAGAAGGACCTGGCATTCCACTCCCAAGGCAATACCAAAACAGTCAGCCATTGAAAAACCCAATGAGGATCTCCATGATCAGGTACCGACTCAAAGGCACCTAACAACAACTATAAAAACATTCATGTAATATTACTGATAATGGAAAAAGAAAGTTCACTACAGAAAAAGTTTCTATCTTAAACAGAACTGGAACACAAAGATATACAGAAAAATATTACCATAAAAAGACAAGCAAATGGAAGAGAAGTCTTTAGTGAGGGGAAGATGGGGGAGGGGGAGGAAGCGCATAAGAGGGTAAGGGGGAACTTATATGTGTAATGTACAACAAAATGCATATAAGGAAATGTCACAATGAAAACCCTGTCAAAATGAATCACATTAAGATGCACATTTAAAATTTCCAATAAAAAGAGACATTTTAACTGAAGCAATTATTTCATTAAATAATTTTTCTTGTATTAGCACCAATCTTTCCACTTACATTTTTTCTGTGTTTCTTTTTTTAAAGTTTTTATTTGTTTGTTTATTTGTTTATTTACTTATTTTGACAGAAGATGTCTTTATGTAGCATAGGCTGGCCTTAAATTTGTGACCTTCCTGCATCTACTTCTTGGGGGTAAGAATCACAGGCATGTCTCACTATGACTAGTTCATTTTTTTTACTTTACATTTACAGAAATTTTTAAATCTCTGATTTCTTTCTGCATGCTAGATTTTTCCTTTGTTGAAATAATTTTTTACTGAGGACAACATTCTGGGAATTTGCAGTAAAATTACAGTGAACAAAAAATGACAGTCAAAACTGCTACGAAATACAGTTCAGTGACTAAAATGTTTCATTATCAGAGATTCACACAATACAGTTCAAAACACCATAACTACCATAGTAGAGTAAAAAATCAGCACATGGCCTGAGGGCTTGGATGGGATAGAGGCTCTAAGGAAGCTCTGAGGGCAGAAAAGGCCTTTCTGAGCATATGAGAGAGCTGAGGGCTGATGCATAGCTGTAAGCTAACTGCAGAGGAGGAACTGCACAGAAACATGCTCTGCAGTGGGGCCACAGTGCCAAGCCTCACGGAAGCAGAAACCATGTGCAGTTGAAGCAAAAGGCCTTGCAGCCAGAAGAGCAAGTATGAGGGTGGCCTCAGGGGAGATGGGGATGCAGAGGTGGGTGAAGGCTACAGGGCATGCAAAGGATGGGCTTTTTATACTGGAAAAACTTGGACACCAGTAAGGTTTTGCCTTATTTTTTAAAAATTACAATTTTTAGTTAAGCCTCCAAGTCACTATTTAGGGGCCTATGCTCAACAATAAACATGAAATGAGATAACCCATATATCTGTGTAAAAAGAAAAAAAGTGCAGAGCAAAGTGAGCACAGCATCTGGGGTGGGCTCATTTCTTGCCTCAGGACCTGGGTGGGCTCTGCTAATTAGCCAGTGCCCTGATGACCATCACCTGCCTCAGAATCTCCTGACGCCAGAAGAGAAGGCACCAGGGGCAGGGGTGGCAGGTTTTCTGCATCTTAGTACTGTTGCTCACTTGCTTTGCCAGGGTGTGGCTGCCGGCACTCTGGCACTGTCAACACATTGTCATATGTCAAGGGTCTGCATCTAGTGTCAAGCAAATGGGACCCTGAGCCACTATGCCTGCATATTGAATGTTGTTCCAAGTTGAGATCAGATACAAATAGCACCATCTTTAAAAAGGCTGAGGCCAGTGTGGACAAAGACACAAACAGCTTTTGAGAACTGGGAGGGGGTGGTGACATTCCAATTGCCTGGGAGAGCCTGGAGTTTAGGGACTAGCAAGTTGATATTAAGAAAATCAAGATTTGGGAGGGGCTGTGTTTGGATCAGCTGATATGTAAATAGCATAGGGATTCCTTTTTCTTCTTTTTTTAATGGAACAAATTGATCCTGCTATAATAATTGTGGCATAGCGTTTAGCTCTGTTGGTAGAGTGACTGCTCTGCACTCTCTGAGAACCTCAATTTGTCCCCTCCCCCACAAAATGGGTGAAGTTTGTAGCAATCCACCCAGGAAGACCATCCCGAAACAATCAGCCATGGAAAATCCTATGAAGTTTGGAATGAGTCAGATCTCACTCAATGGCACCTAACAGAAAGAAGCAGCATAATTATTATAAGCAAGGGTAGACTGACCCATTATGACTATCAAATGATGGTGCTAAGCAGGCTTTTAGTATGGGGCCAGAGAGACATTCCTAAACAACCCTACCCTTTCTACTCAATGATTGCATATGTTACTGGAAGACATGGACAGTAATGATCAAAATGTCTCTATATCAGAGGAAATATTTGTGGGATTTTTTTGTCTGAATAGAAAATAAGGTTTTCCCTGCACAAGGACATTTTGAAACATCTGCTAGAACTGGAGGTTTTGCAGATAACCATATGATGTCTTTTTTTTTTTCCTTCTAATTTTCCAGTTACAGATCTTGGTTAAGGAGCAAATTATGTCAGACAAAGAAATTTCAGGAAAAGAAATGAAAAGTATCATTAGTAATTTGAGGCCTTTCAGCAAGAATTGGATTGAAAAAAAAAGGGTGGGCATTCAAAGGCATTCCAGGGAGACAACTCTGACCCCCAAGTCTGTAGGTAGATTTTGAATTAAGATGAATTACTGAAGGGAAGTGCCACATTCATCTTGAAAGCAAGGGCCTAGCAGGATGTTTAGGTATGATTTCGTTTAGTTTAGTTTATATTTTTTGAGACAGAATCCCACTCTGTAGCTGTTGCTGGCCTGAAATCTCTATATGGCCCAGGCTGGCCTCAAACATAGGTTGAACCTCATGCATTATCCTGCCAAGTGCTGCTATAGGCATGTGCCAGCATGGCCAGCTTAGGTTCTTGATGAACAGGGAAGATTTCTATCAGTTTTGACATGCTGATGCTGTTGCCAGGAGCCCTGGAGTTGAATCTGACTGAGAGCTACCCTCAGAGGGTTTTTAATGGCTGATTGTTTTGGAATTTTTCCAGGAGTGGACTGCCCTGCCGGTTCTGTTTTTGCCATGCTGATGATTGTACCAGGTCCTCAGAGAGTGCAGAGCAGCACTCTACTCACTGAGCTAAGTCTAAAAGAACAGGAATCCCCAGGCAGCACAGATGTATCACACAACCAGATATTGTGAAAACTCACACGAGGCTCTGAAACACTGAAGGACACAAATTCCTTGAGTCAAACTGGTCATTGGAAGACAGCAGCCTGACCTGGCAAAAGAATGTGAGACAGCACAGCCCTTCCTGACATCAAAGAGCACTGGGGCTCAGTCAGGAGGGGCACAGGGGACTTAGTGCAGTGACACATACCAATGAGGGAAAAGCCAAAACCCAGAGCTGCACCGTTTCCATCATGTGCGTCTACAGCCTCTTTTGCTGTATTTGTAGTGGGCCAAACAGAATTATTCATTAGTTATGTCACTGATAGGATTCCGGAAGTAGCAGCTGCCAAAAACTTCTTTTGATCATCATTTCCAAATATAGACATAATAGACAACTTCACCATAGAATTTACCAATTTTCATTGTTTTCTCCTTTTATTTCTATAGTCTTTCGTGTGTGTGTGTGTGTGTGTGTGTGTGTGTGTCTGTGCATGTGCGTGTCTGTCTGTGTCTGTCTTGCTGTGGATGGAACCCAGGGCCTCATACATATGAGGCCAGGGTTCTATCACTGTTCTAGGTCCCCAGGCTGAATTTAGTAATTTTCCATGAAAAAAAAATACCTTAGGCAAAAATGTTTAAATTTGAGACTATGAAACTTGGGGAATCATCCTGAGATCAAAGGCTGTCCAAACCAATATTAGCCTGCACTGTGCCTGTGGCGTCTGATCGCATCACATCTCAGAAGTTAAGCACAGTCAGGCCTGGTAAGTGATTTGGTGGGAAACCCCCTGGAAATACCATGTGCTACAGGCCACTCCCCAAAACAATCAGCCATTGAAAACCCTAGGAACAGCAGAGAACAACTGACATAATGCCAAGCATGGCACAGTGTGGGGTAGTGTTTCATCTGTTGTACATAGGTTTGCTATGAGGCAGACCGGACCTGAAAGCACCTAACAACAACAAACCAATAATGTAAAGTCCATCGTCACGTGTGACCAAATATTAAAGGAGTGTCTGTGTCATAGATATTTTTCAGCATAAAATTCAAGGGAATGGTTCAAATTATTACTAGTACTATGGAACTAGCTATTATGAAAGGGTATGAGGGTAAAGGCTTTCCTTTTGAATTTGCTTGAAAATCAATTGGGAAAGAATTTATCTCACACCAGAAGTGTACCATATCAGATGGATAAGAACTGGAATTCCATAAGGACTCTAGCTTTCACCTTTCCAGGAGATGCCCTGGTGAAGGCCTGTGAGCAGAAGAGGATTCTGGACCTTGGCACAGCCTACAGAGGAGACAGCATTTGCCTCAGCAGTCTTGGTAGGATTATGTCAAAGAATTTAAAAGTTCAAGGAACAGAGCAGGGTGTGGCAGCCCACACCTTTAATCCCGATGAAGGGAGTGGCAGAGGCAGGAGGACTGCAAGTTTGAGGCCAGAGGCAGCTATGTTGTGTTCTTGAAAAATGCTAAGAGAGTAGATGCAAAGTGTTCTCATAATAAATTTGATAATTATATGAGGTTTCAAATATATATATATATATATATATATATATATATGATGAGTTTAATGAGTCAAAAATATATACATACAAGCCTCAAAGTATCACCTTGTACCGAGTAATTTCATACAAGTATCCCTATCAGTTAAGTAAATTTAAAACCTAATTTTAAAATCTTGTGGATTAAATTGTTATTCAGAGATTAGGAAAGGTGTGAACTTAATCCAGAATAGTTAGTTATTTCATGCTAATATTCTGTGCAGAAACCTAATTAGTGTGTGGCTTATGGGATCCTAATATAAAGGCTTCCCAAATTCCAAGTATGTTCTGTTCAGAGGTTCTTGAATGTGGTTACAGGAGGAGACACCTCAGGAAGTTCCAGCTGCTATTCAGAGAACCCAGACCACAGAACCACACAGAACCACTGAGTCAACGGGTGGCAGTACCTGCAATCACTGCTCAGATCAACTTGAGAATCTTCAGGTGTGTATAAGCTTCTGAGTATGTGAAGTCCTATTTTTTTTCTCTAAATTTTTCGTAAATTCAGTTATCAGAAGTCTGAGGACTTTCCCAAAGAAATGTAATAAGGCTAGATAGTAAAAATCATGTAATTATTTTCTGTTTACAGAGCCACAAAATTCTCATTTGTATAGTTGCTTTTGCCTGCAGCCTTACCACTGTGGCATCTGGTCCTGTCAGATCTCAGAAGCTAAGTATGGTCAAACCTGGTTAGTACTTCCCTGGGAGACCACCTGGGAAAACCAGGTTCTGTATGCTTGAGAGAAGGACCTGACAACCCACTCCCAAAAATAATCAGCCATGGAAAAGCCTATGAGTAGCAGAGAAGCACAGACAATAGTGGTTCATCTGTTGTACATGGATGGCTATGAGTCAGACACTGACTCCACGTCACATAACAACAGCAACAACATAGTTCTTTTGAACTTTTGAAACTAATGTTTTTCCCCTTTGTGTTCCTTGTATATCTAAGTTGGGAATTCATGGAAGGGAAGTCCTAGATATCATGCAGCTTTATCCTTGACATGGGACCTAGCCTTAATTGGATGACACTCTAGAAAGTGCAAAATGCTATTTATCCTGGGCTTTCAGGATATGTCTTTTTCTTTAAAGTGCTTGATAACATCTAATAATGGCTGTGGAAAGGTTGCGTTGGCAACCTCAGGGAGCATTGAGAAATGAGAGGGTTTCTGCACTCATTCTGGTCTGGACATGGGAATTTATTAAAAAACGCAATGGATTAGGTAACATCAGTTGTCATTTTCACATGTGGATTACACATTTCCAAATGTGAATCAACTTAACTGAGTACATCTTATGAGTGTGTGTAAATTGCTCTTCTACACTTCACTAATACCAGTTTCACCATTTTCTCTGTTTGAATTAGAGTGTACTTCCTGCAGTTTTCATTTTTAATAGTCACTATAATCAAAGTAGGTAGGAATTTCAGAGCAAAAAATATTTTTCCCCTGAACCATTTGAAAGTGAGTGGGGGCCAGACAGTGTATGGAACAACTTCTCCATCTTTTTCAACTATACTTTGTGAATGCTCTTTTTATTTCAGGTACCTTATTTGGTCATTAAATTTGCATGGATTTTCATTTTTCTAAGGACATTGGTGAAATAGTATTCCTTTCTTATTTTAAATTCAAAAATTAAAGTTTAGTCTGCATGTTTGTCATTGCTCTACACTTGATTAATGTCAAGGCTTTTATTTTTTTCAAACTTTTGTTATTTGTTTTTGGGTGTATCCCTTTAACATGGAAGACATTTCGAAAAGTATTTTCCATATTATGTTGCCTAATATCTGGGCTGTTATTTATTCTATCTGGCATCTCAAATATGACTTTAATTATTATTTTAGTTTTAGGATATTTTAATCTGTTTTCTTGTGACACATTCCTTATTGTTGTGATAATATATAGTTACTAAGGTCCTTGGCGGGACTGGGATTTAGCTCAGTTGGTAGAGCACTGCACTGCAGTCTCTAAGGTCCCGAGTTCAACTCCCAGCACCGCAAAAATGGGAGAATGACCTGGCAATCCACTCCCAAGGCAATTCTGAAACACTCAGCCATTGAAAACCCTATGAGGGTCGCTATGAGTCGGATACTGACTTGACGGCACCTAACAACAACAAAAACAGTGTCCTTGGCTGGAGATCTACCTCAGTGATAGTTAACTCTATGACTATATCTCACTGGTAGAGCGTCAGAATAATAAAAAGAAGAAAAACCAGTCTTTGGATGTGTTTCCAGTGGATTATTTAAGATATGAGGAAGGGGGATAATTTAATCTGTCGTTGTTGTTGTTAGGTGCCGTCGAGTCGGTATCCGACTCATAGCAACCCTCTGGACAACAGGGGAAACACTATTGTCAGTGCTCCTCTGCTGTTCATTGGGTTTTTCAACAGCAGATTGAGTTTTGGGAGGGGGTTGCCAGGTCCTCCTCCCGAGCCTACAGCTTCTGGTGTTCCCAGGCGGTCTCCCATCCAGGTACGAACCAGGCCCGACCCTGCATAGCTTCTGAGATCTGAGGGGATCAGATGCCACAGGGCTACAGCTGCAGGCAATTTAATCTAGAATACTTAAAAATGTCAGGTAAATATTCTGAGGTACAGAAACCTAATTATGGTTAGGCTTAATGAATCTTGATATAAAGACTTACCAAATAAGAGTGTTCTGTTTGCCTAGGATGTAAGATGCCCTGATTTCCATCCCCATCACACCCCAAAAAGAGAAAAAAACCAAGCCCATCATTTTCTGGGCGCTATTCATGAGGCTGAGGCTGGAGGATTCCAGAATTGAAGGCAATCTCTGCAACACAGCATAGGCTTTCTTGCACGTAAAATAAAATTTTCACTCTTGCAGTGAATTTTTAAATGTCAAGCAGCCATATACTTTTCCACTCTACTAATAAAGAAAAATGATTCCCATACTTATTCTAACTTATTCAAATACTCAGGGCTTTACCTTCCCTTCATCTCTTACTCTGATGTCCCCGTCTGTTGCTGGAGTATTTTGTTTACAAAGGCTGTATGATACCCTTCTCTTATTCAATCTCTACTCAAGCAAAATCTGTGTTTACTGAATATTTTATGCATTTACAAGCAATTTGGCTTATGGAAGGTTTAGCATTAAAGATTGTCCTTAAATGACCATAGAAAGAGTTATGAAAATATGATGACTAATCTGATGAACGATGTAGTAACTGTTACACTCCAGAAGACAAGAATAGTGAAAAATGGTATCCATCAGATCTGCCCTGTGTTCAAGTACGTCTGGTTTCCTTATCATTTGGAGAGAATTTATACAAGAAGAAAAACTTTTCCAGAGGTTTAAATATAAGAAATAAGCAGCCAAACATAAAGTTATAATTCTCATAACATCCTGGCTATTTGAAAACAGAGGTAAAATTGTTAAATAGAAAGTATTCATTCCTGGGGGGGTCCTGAAGGATCTATGGTTTGGTCATTTACTACAGGCTTACTTTCCCACCATGAAAAGGACATAACTGGCTTGTGCCAGGGCTATCACTGGCTTGTCTCCTACAAGCACCTCATCCATACCTTTTGTGACAGGTGTCTGGGTTACACTCACACAGTGGCCACATTTAAGGCACCAAAGACTGAAACTCCTCTCCCTTTTGTTCATTTCTCTTCTCAAATTGTCTTTTTACTCTCTGTCCCCAGGACCCTAAGCCTGCAGCCATACCCTGTGCCATCCAATCCCGATAGATCTCAGAAGCTAAGCGGGATCAGGCCTGGTTAGTACTTGGATGGGAGCCCTCCTGGGAACACCAGATACTGTAGACTTGGGAGACAGATCCCAAAACCCACTCCAAAAAATCAATCTGCCATTGAAAATCCTATGAACATCAGAGAAGCACTGACAATAGTGTTTTCGCCTGTTGTATGTAAGGTTGTTATGAGACGGAAACAGACTCGATGGCACCTAACAAAATCCCCAGGAAGCTAGTATTATCCACAGATTATTCAGTGAGTGCACTGGTGTTCATTTCATTAAGTTCTGTTTATATTGGCACTGTGGATAGTTTGGAAGGTAGACTAGAGTGGGCTGTTGGCTGTTTTAATATTGCAAGTAAATCACGTTAAAAGCAAGCACAGATATCACTTTACAAGTAGATACTTTTCGCCTTACATTGCTAATACTAAATTAATTATAGAAATAACCTGTTGCAAATAAGGTGTGATTTTCCCCATTAATGCAAATGAGGTGAGTAACCTTATATCTCTTTCTCTGCAGGAATAGAGATCACACAGACCTGCTGAGTTGTGAGCGGGTAGAAATTGGAACGTATGTGGCCTTCTTTGCACAACTGAGGCCATACCAGTGGCCCAAAGGACAAGCTGATAATGGCATCTATTCATAACAGAGGGCACTGGTCCACGGAAGACATCCTGACGTTACTGGAATGCATGGAGAATAATCTCCTACCCAGCGATAGCCAAGCATTCAAAAGAACCCAGTCACTGCTGGACTGGGGAAAGATAGCTTTTAAACATTTTTCTGGAGAAATGTGCAAGCTAAAGTGGTTAGAGATTTCTTGCAAATTGAGGAAGTTCCGCACATTGACTGAATTAGTCCAGGAAGCTAAAGAATTCATTTCAAATCCCCGCAAAAACAAGAAATGCAGGAAACATCCAGACTTCCCCAAAAGGCCCCTGACTGCTTATTTCCGCTTTTACAAAGAAAATAGGGCTCAGTTCTCCCAAATGTATCCTGAGCTGAGCAACAAGAAGCTGACCAAGGTCATCTCTGAGAAATACAAGCAACTCCCAGAGCAGATAAAGCAAACATACATTCAGGCTTTCCAGAAGGAGAGAGAGGACTTTGAGGAAAAACTGGCTCGATTCAGGGAGGACCACGCTGGTCTAGCTCAGGCTTCTAAGAACTCTGATGTCCCCAAGAGGTACCAAACCCAAACACCAAAGATGTTACAAAAGCCTGAGAAACCCGTGAGGTCCCCTGAAACTGGTGGATTCTCCCAAGAGGTGAAATTTCATGGAGAGCCCCAGAAGCCCCCCATGAATGGGTATCACAAATTCCACCAAGATTGCTGGAGCAGCAGGGAGCTGCTCCACTTGTCCCCGAGGGAGCGCTGGGTAGAGATCAGCAGGCGCTGGCAGCGAGTGCCCCAGAGCCTGAAGCAGCACTATGAGAGCCAGGCAGAGGAGCTGCAGACACAGTACAGGGTGGACCTGGACCTCTGGCTCCAGAGTTTGTCTCCTGAGGAATACAGTGCATACAGAGAGGCTGCGGCCACCTATGGAAAGCGCAAGAAGGTGATGAGGCCAGGGAGCCCGAAGCCCAAGCTGAGAAAGCAGATTTGCAGTCCCTGTCAGCCCAGAGGCTGCAAGAAGGGCTGGGAGGAGCAGGGGCTGCAGGCGTCAGGGACACATCGTGCAGAGAGTGTTCTGGACCAGGATGGTGACCCTCAGGGGCCAGAAGAGCATAGGAAGGAGGCCAGGGAAGAGGCTGAGGGAGCATGTCCTCAGGCCCCAGAAGTGCAGATGAGAGACGATGAAGGTAGACATGGTGGCTCTGAGGCCAGGGGCTGCAGCTCATCTTCCTCAGGGGACTCTTACTTAGGTGGCATCTGATCTCTGCCCACATCCAGCACTTTGGTGGAAAAGCTCCCAGCTCAAGTGCAAGACTTGCCTGCCAGACAGTGGAAACTGTCCTTTCTGTGCCATTTTACTTCTGCACGTTCATCCCTCTCTCCTTCCCCTTTCTTCCCCAAAATACAAAGAAGTACAGGTTTGAGAAGAAGGGAATTGGGCTGAGTTCTTTCTCTATTAGGTCTAGGAGCCTGGGGAAAGAGGCCTCGGAGACAATATTTGCAAATATCATCCACGATAGGCAACTTTAGCCTTCATATTACCCCCAGTTGCAGTTAAATGCAATTCTGCAGTTAAGCCTCTTAGAATGAACAGTGAGGTGGGGCTGGGGTTAGACTCAAGTTCCTGACATAAGTTCTGCTCTCATTTTCTGTCCCCCAGTGGAGGCTGGGGGACAACCATGAGCTTGTGGCTCTGCCCCTTCCTCTGAAACACTCAGGACTGCTGAGGTGAAGGAAGGTTTGATGGGCAGTAGGGCAGATTCCTTAGGAAAATTGACAGCTTCCTGGTAACTCTCCCCTTACTCTCTGTATTAAGTCCTTGGCCATGCTGACACCCAGAAATGGACCCAGTCAAACAGGGGGCACTCTTATTTAACTCTACACTTTTAATGATACTTTTCTAATTTTAATAAATGGAGATTAGAAATTAAAATTGCCCTGGAGAGTAACTCAGTGACACAGCGTGGGAGGCCTTGGAGATAATCTCGAGCTCCACAAATAAAAAGAAATATAACAAAATCGAAGAGAAAAATGAAGGCATTTGATCAGATGATTTGAATGAACTCCTCTGTGGAACCAAAGTCTTATGACTGTGGGACCTGTTTCTGTAAGTGCTGGATGGATTTCCACAAGTAGAATCTCCAAGCTTTCCTGCAGTTAAGGTGAGCCAGTCTCACCTTTATGTTGATGACAAGCAGAAACACAGAAAGATAAGGACAAAGACAAGTACAGTCTTCTGTGACACTATTTGTTCTGCCTTCAATTCATTATCAATCGTTATTATTTTAACTGGTGTGCTTTTTTAAAAAAAACTTATACCTGTGTAGTTCCTTTTTATAATATTTCCTATGAATATTCCCAGCTATTTTCATATGTCATTCTCATCAATTTTAACATCAGAGTAGTGACATCATTTTTCAGCAAGCTATGGAAAACAATTGCATTTTGTGTGTTTAACTTGGTCCTAAAAGTATATTTAAAGTTTGTGTTTTGCTTTATCTTGTTTGATTGTGCTTTTGATTTTGTGTATTTACACAGGGCATCACAAAATATCCCATGCAAGAAAGGAATACACTATGTACTCCAGCCTAGCCTCAAACTCGAAATCTTCCTGTCTCCTCTTTTCAAATGTTAGGATTATAGGATTGTACTACTACACCAGGATTTTAATTTATTTGTCAACTAATACTGCATAAAACAGTACAGATTGAAAACATACTATGATTTGTCTTGGTACATGAATACGTAGTGTAATGTTTAAATTAGGTTAAATATATTTATCTTCTCTAATATTTATTACTCATTTAAGGTGAAAATCTTTAACATCTTTTCTCCTAGCTTTTTGAAATGTGCAAGACAATATTGCTCAAAAAATCTGGGTGGACTGTTATTTATGTAAAGAAGTTATAAGTGAAAAGGAGAAGAACAAGAAAAGGCATCTGGAAAGATACAGGTGTAATGTCCTTTAGAATATTTCTAAATCTCTAAATGGAAAAGAAAGAGAAATTGGGATAACATACGTCATGAAAGCAGATGGGACCTAAGTAGCAAAAGATACTGGACTAAAGGAAAGGGAGAAAGGCCAAGAAAAAAGGATAAGGGGAGAAAAGAGAGGAAATACCACATATGTTACCATTGTGGCAAAATCAGGATATACATATATGGATAGATATACTCAAAAAAGACCTGCACTGAGAAAGAAGACCATGGTGGAAAGGGAGGGCATGGGGGAGGACGTCATAAGAGAGTAAGCGGGAAATGAACCTGAGCAGTGTACAATGAAATGCCTGTGTAGTAATGCCCTAGTGAGACCCATTAAATTGTGTAATATGAAATGCCAACAAAACTTAAATAAAAAAAGAGTCAGTGATCTGAATTGACTGTGTCACTTTCTGGAAAATCACCTGAACTACAACAGAGACCCACAATGGAAGCTGGGATTCCAAGAGCTCACCCGAAATCTTCAGGACCCACAGAGTCCAGTGGTCCCACATGCTGTGTCTTTGGATTTAATCATAGAGTCAGGAAGAGAAGGGGGAGGGCACAGATGCTAGACTTGCCATGGTGAGAGAACACCCTGGAAGGATCCGGTACCCAGTTGCTGCTCCCCTCCCTGACACTGGGAGTTCAGCATTAGCTATGGACTCAGTATAGACAGACAAGCACAGACTTGGGTGCAATCTCAAGGGCTCCCCTGGAGGCCATTGGGCACAATAGCCAGCAAGGATCTCATGGAATGGATCTGTGGCCATGGAGCATTAGGAGGAGGACTCGGAGCTGCTTTAGGTTTAGTTACAGTTTGTGGACTGAGACTAGAGAAGAGTTGGCAAGAGTGGATTCGCCACGTGGCTTGGTGGGTGAATAAATGAAAAAGAAGAGGGGAAGACTCAGCAGCAGGCACACTAAGGCGAGTGGGCACTGGACCTCATCCCAGGACTTGAGGAGAAAAAGAGAATAGGAAGTTGGATCTGAATACCAAGGGTGATTGAGATTGGAGACATTTGGGAGGAGAGGGTTCTCCAGGGCTTCCTGCCTGGAGGTGCCCCATGCTCTGTCTCTGGAGCCTTCTTAGGCAGAGGTGGGTCCCCTGCCTCCCATCTGGCCAGGGGAGGAGCCTTTGTTGGATGATGTCAAGAGTGCAGATGACCATGAGGCTGATGTTGACCTTGAAATCAGAAAATGAACCTGGGATGGAGATAAAGATGCAAACCAAGTGGGGAATCAAACACCTGAGATCGGAAGAGGACCTCACGCTGGGCAGAAGTCATAAAGAGAACCCCAACCCCTCAAACCCCAGACTCGGCCTACAGTCCAGGATCCTTCTTACTGAAAATTTCTAAGATGTTTCTGGAGGGCATAGATTGCCCCTTGCTACCGCCATCCCACTCCAAATGTAAACTTCTCTGTTGGAACTGTGCCTCCTCCTCCTCCTCCTCACAAAAGGAAGCCATGAGCATTGGAAGGATTTCTTCCCATCTGGGTCCTGGGATCCATAAATTACAAATACTGGGTTGACAATAGGCCAATGGAGAGCTGGCAGAAACAGATGTACATGCTACAGGAAGACCAAGAAAACAGCCACATTCACATCTCTGCCTCTATCCATTATATTAAACAAGGTAAATCAAGGGTTGTACATACCCCTAATGGTAACAAAGGAACTAAGTAGATACCACTCGGTTAGGGTTGAAAAGAGCATCAAATTATATTCAAAAATTCGAAATGCACAGCTATTCAAAAAGAACATAATTTATATATTCTAATAAATGAATGCCTGCTCTAACACACACACACACACACACACACACACACACACTCATTCACACTCACAAACACATCTCCCTCATAGACACATATAATCCCTAGATGCAAAGGGGGATATGAAGTAGTCACAAATCCTTGTCCTTGTTTTTGTTATGTTGATGTCTGTTTAAAGGGAATCTGGTGATATTTCCATTCTCATCCTTGGTCTTTTTGAACTCATTTATTTATTTCAACACCTTTACAGACTTTGCTCTTATTCTGCAAAATATCATAACAAAGCATAAACTCTAACTCAGTAGAGTATGCAAATATCATTGTAGTTTGGAGTGTTCCCAGTTCTGAACAATTATTAGGCTCCTGGCTGGCAGTGATTTGGGCTTAAATCAGCGGTATTAGTAGGAGACCTTGTTTCTTATGTGTTCCTTTATTTTACTTTTGAGACAATGTCTTCCTGTGTAACCAAGGCTGGCCTAGAACTTCTTGTGGAGTCTGAGTTGGCCTCAACTCTTAATCTTCCTGCCTCACCCACCGCAGTGCTGGGATTTCAGGAATTACAACACACCTGGCTTGTGTGGATCAATCTTCTAGCCAAAAGTATGAGTCACTCTTATTTTTGAAGTGTATTTATAGGAGAGAGAGAAAGGAAAAGTCAAAATAGCAGGCAGCTAAGATGTTAAAGTCTCTAGAGTCATCACAAGGAACTCTGTTTTGAGGTCAGTAGTCACACCTATAAGTTCATTTCCAAAGAGGAGGAAGTGCAATAAAACCCCTACAATTGAAAAAGAACCTCTTCCAATGAAGTAAAGAAAATAGGTTTTCTCACCACAAATGCAAAAGAGAAAATTGTCAGAGGGTAATAGGATGAAAGGGAAGAGGGGTCTCTGGAGCCAGCCAGGTCAGGTGGTCTGTGCTTCCCTGGTAGATATTACCCTTACAAAGAACATACTTGTTGAAAGAAACAGAATTGAGATCACTTTTCACTTCTATATTCAGCCAGGAAGGATGATTTGACTATTGGGATGTTCATCATCCTGAAAGTAGAAAAAGACACTATTTAGTAGATTCTGCTCCCTTATCAAGATTAGTAGCTGTCTGGATTTCTATAACCTTTTGCAATACCTGTCTCTGAGCCCAGTCCTTGAAGACTCTGGGAATCCATTTACCCATTCGAGATACAGTCCAGAAGCTAAACATTTCTTTCCCTCCCCTGTAGGCTCAAACCACCATAAAGACCAATCCCCACCTTGGCTCAAGGCAGTAATAGTCCTTTACTACTGCCCACCTGCCTTTAGAATGTGTGTAGGTATTTGCTATCCTTAATAAACTTATTCCATATTCGATACTCATTTCTGTGTCTCATATAAATTCTTTTCTATGGGGAAACACAGAAAAACCCAGGTATCTTCTGCCAGGTGGAGGAAGGAAAGTAATGCTTTTTGGGAAGCCCCTGCCTGAGTCTGACTCTCTGACCAGTGCTCCCAACCTGTGCTTCCTTCTCCAGACTTGCTCCCTGTGTCTACTTGCTAAAAAATTCTAACCAATGTTTTGTCTTTTTCATTTTCAAATTAAAGGGGCTTTTTTTCAAAATTTACTTTTTGTTGTTGTTATTAGGTGCTGTCGAGTTGGTGTCCTACTCATAGTGACCCTATGGACAACAGATGAAACCTTACTGTGCTTCTCTGATATTCATAGGGATTTCAAAGACTGTTTTTTGGGAGTGGGTTGCCAAGTCCTTCTCCAAACCCTACAGCCCCTGGTGCTTCCAGGCAGCTTTCCATCCAAGGAATAACCAGGTCTGACGCTGCTTACCTTCTGAGATCTAACTGGTTCAGATGCCACAGTGGTACAGCTGACAGCTTTTATGTTTTTAGCACACATTCATTCCACACAGTAAAGGGTTTCAATATGACATTTCTATGCATGCATATAATGCACTTGGATCATATTCACTGCTTATTTTACTATTTCTTGCTTTCCCTCCCTTTTATCCTTTCCCCCCTTCCACATGCATAGTGCTTTACATATTCAGGTGGACAGTTTACACTTGCGGAGAGTAGAACACACTCCTTTGTGGTTTCTCAGCCTTTATGACAGAGTACTGGATTAAGTCTGCTTGGACTTTCTCCTTCAGAAGGCCCCAGGTGACTGGTATGAAGCTCTTGTGCCTGTGAGCCTATTTCCAAGCCCAATCAGTCTTGGCACATTTTCTGTACAAAGATAAGAGTGTTGGAGTGCAGAGACTGGTGTGGAGCTGGCTGGGCCAAATGAGGTGAATGGTTAATGGTAATCATAGCATAAGGAGTAGAAATGCAGAGCTCAGGAGCGAGTGGATAGTCTCAATGTAAACAATGCAAGTTCATGAATACACTGGAAAAGTAGGGGAAAATAACCCAAACATGCATTTGAGTTTTACTACATATTAGTCAAATGGCTCCTGAAAATGTGTAAGTTGATAAAAGTATAACCAAAAGTGATATAATGCTTGCAAAATGGTAAAAGCCAATCACTCTGTACCCCACCATCATTTACCAATAAAAGGAAAAAATGAAGAAATGATGAGATCATTCTCAATTTTCAGAATTGAGGCACAGAGAGATCCAGCAGCTTCCTCAAGATCACACAACTATATAGACAGAACTAGATTAGTTTCCAGAATATCTACCATCTTCACACTTTATTTTCTGTAGCATGGCTTAGAGAATGATCTTAGAAACAGAGGGTTTTTCCAAGAGGAACATCTTTCTAATTACTGTTAAGGAGACTTGATACCCATTTGTCAATAAATATTTTTGGTGTACATGTTACCACTTACTGAGTGCTGTCTACCTCACACTGTCCACTATGATATGCCCACACTTGCAGTGTGCAGTATGATAACTGTTCACCACATGTAGCTCTTCAGCCCTTGAAATGCAACTAGTGTGACTCAGACACTGAATTCTCAATTTTATTTAATTTTAGTGAACTTTAAGTTTAAACACTGGTATTCCATTCAGCTACTGGGATACTTTGAAGCACATTTGGAACAGGCTGGGTAAAGACAGATCCTTTTCCAACTGCAAGTGCATTTTAATATCGAAAGAGGTCTTGAGATCCAACCTGGAATGTCCTTCTATGAGCGTAAAATATGCATCAGCTTTCAAGGACTTACCCTGGAAAAGTCACATTTCTCATTAATGACTTTCCTATTGATTATTTTGAAATGCTAATATTTCAGATGACTTGAGGTAAAAGGAAAATACACTATAACAATGTCACTGTTACTTTGCACTTTTTAAACAAGGTTACTAAAATAAATAATTAATACAGGGTCTCTCTATGTAGCCCTGGTTGGCCTGGAACTCACTATGTAGAGCACACTGGCCTTGAACTTGTGGAGATCTGCCTGCCTCTGCCTCATGAGTACCGGCATTGCAGGTGTGTGCCCCATGTCCTCCTTGGCACCAGAAAATTATAAATGGCAGATATGGCTCCTCTCATATTTCTCTTGGCTAGCTCCAGTCTGGATGTTTCCCATGTGCTGCATTGTTTAATTCTCACAATAGCCCCATCAGCTGTTGTCCTCCTCGATAGTTGTAGGAAACCATGATATGCCCAGGCTACTTCC
>VMDO01028085.1:0-24402 GCA_007922755.1 Pedetes capensis
GAATCTTTCACTACCACCACTCGAGGCTTGAATTTTTTCTTCACTTTCTTAGGCTTGAGAAACACAGAGCGTGTTCTTCCCTTTTGGTTTTCTGCCTCCAGCTCTTTGCACATGTCATTATAGTATTTGTTTTTGTCTTCTCGAGCTGCCTTCTGAAATCTTTTGTTTAGTTCCTTAACTCCATCATGTCTTCCTTTTGCTTTAGCTGCTTGACATTCAAGGGCAAGTTCTACTGTCTCTTTTGACATGTAATTTGGTCTTTTCTTTTATTCTTGTCTTTTTAAGAACGTTTTGCTTCCTTCTTGAATGATATCTTTTATGTCATGCCACAACTCTTCTGGTCTCCTGTCATTTGTGTCTAACGCATTAAACCTATTTTTGAGGTGGTCTCTGAACTCAGGTGGGATATATTCAAGGTCACACCTTGGGTCTCGTATAGTTGTTCTAATTTTCTTCAGCTTTAGTTTGAACTTGCATATGAGAAGTTGATGGTTTGATCCACAGTCAGCACCTGGTCTTGTTTTGACATTTTGTATAGAGCTTTTCCATTGTCTCTTTCCACATATGTAGTCAGTCTGATTCCTGTATGTTCCATCTGGTGAAGTCCATGTGTATAGTCTCCGTTTATGATGTTGAAACAATGTATTTGCAATGAAAAGATCATTGGTCTGACAAAATTCTACCATGCAATCTCCAGCTTCATTTCTGTCACCAAGACCATATTTTCCAACTACTGAGCCTTCTTCTTTGTTTCCAACCTTTGCATTTCAGTCACCAGTGATTATCAGTATGTCTTGATTGCATGTTGTTCTATTTCAGATTGCAGAAGCTGATAAAAGTCTTACTTTTCTTCATTTGTGGGCTTAGTGGTGGGTGCATAAATTTGAATAATAGTCATATTAACTGGCCTTCCTTGTAGGCGTATGGATATTATTCTATCACTGACAACATTGTATTTCATGACAGATCTTGAAATGTCTTTTTTGATGATGAATGCAACCCCATTTCTCTTTCGTTTATCATTCCCAGCATAGTAGACCATATGATCGTCTGACTCAAAATGGCCTATGCCGGTCCATTTTACCTCACTGATGCCTAGAATGTCAATGTTTATGCACTCCATTTCTCTTTTAATGATTTCTAATTTCCCTAGATTCATATTGTGTGCATTCCATGTTCCAATTATTAATGGATGTTTACAGTGTTTCTCCTCATTTTGAGTCGTGCCACATCAGCAAGTTGAGCACCCTGGGGCTTTATTCCATTTCTGTCATCACGGTAGACTCTACTTTGAGGAGGCAACTCTTCCCCAGTAGTCTTTTGAGTGCCTTCCAACCTGGGGGGCTCATTTTCCGGCACTATATCTGACAGTGTTTCTTTGCTTCTTAGACAAACATATTACTTTTTTAAAAAATTAGATCTCATACAAATTTACATGCTTTCTGTTACTTGATGCATAGAACTAATGATAAGGAGGGATGTTACAAAGCTCACCACATACTCTCAGTTCTTATAAATCCAAAGCAAGATTTTGCAGTTGACATCTTAACTACTTAGATGCAGGTTTTCTTTAGAATTTAGACTGCCAGGCTTAAGGGAAGGGACATAGAAGGTTTATGGAGGTGCAATAACCTTATAGAAGGACAAAGTGAGTGACCTGCCAAGACAATTATCAGGAATGACCTTGTTACATCACGAGTTACTTCTACAAACAAGCAAAATGGGTGAAATGCAGTCTTTTGTGTCACACAAAACCAATTGCCTCCTGTATAATAAAGACCCTGTTATTGACCACTCTAAGCCTTAGATCCACTTTAAATCAAAGGATAATAATAGTAGTACCTACTTGTTGTTGTTAGATGCTATTGAGTCAGGTCTGACTCATGGCAACCCTATGTATGTTGTTGTTAGGTGCCGTCTAGTGGGTATCTGACTCATAGCAACCCTTTGTGCAGCTCGCAAAATACTATTGTCAGTGCTTCCCTGCTATCCATAGGGTTTTCAATGGCAGAGTGATTTTTGGGAGTGGGTTGCTGGGTCCTACTCCCAAGCCTGCAGTATCTAGTGTTCTTAGGCAGTCTCCCATCAAAGTACTAACCAGGCCCGACCCTCCTTAGCTTTCGACATCTGACGGGAACATATGCCACAGTGCTATGTCTGCAGGCAATCCTATGTATAGTAGAACAAAATACTCTCTGATTCTGTGCCAGGCACACCATCGTATTTATGTTTAAGCCAATTGTTGAAGCCACTGTGTCAATCCATCTAGTTGAAGGTTTTCCTTTTTCTTGTTGACCTGCCACTCTCCCAAACATAATGTCCTTCTCCAGGGATTGGTCCTTCCTGACTAAGAATGCAGCATCAGTTTTGGAGGAAGACTCATTAACAACCTGTGTTTTGCAGATGACACAACTCTCCTTGCTGAAAATGAAGAGTATCTACTTAGAATTGAATAATGCGATAGTATGTATAATTGCCTTGATCAGTGCCTAATACATAGTGAATTCTCAATAAACACTAGCTATTATTACTGTGTATGCGGCTGTACCACTTTGGCATCCTGTCCTGTCAGGTCTCTGAAGCTAAGCAGGGTAGGACCTGGTTAGTAATTGGATGGGAAGCCACCGGGGAACACCAAGTGTTGTAGGCTTGGGAGAAGGATCCAGCAACCCACTCCCAAAAATCAATCAGCCATTTAAAACTCTATGAATAGCAAAGAAGCACTGACAATACTGTTTCGTCTACTGTACATAGGGTCGCTGTAAGTCGGACATGGAGTTAGACATGACTCGAGGGCATTTAACAAAACAACAATTATTACTATAAGTGAATCTTAACTAAATTTTCAAAGAAGTTTTACAATGCAGTTTTCAAATTTATTTTCAATAAAACATAGAAAGGCTGATTTTAAATTAAATATTTCTGGGAGATTACTATAAGGATCTGTGTTTGCAGCTACTCATACAAGTGTAGTACATTTGTTCATCTGGAGGATGTCAGACATGCCACTTCAAAATATGCCTGTTTCTTAAGGTTTATTTTGAGCTGGTTATTTTCAGACATAGCAGAAACCACCCAAATAAAGAAGTTACCTTTTGTAAGAGAAATTTACATTTATGAAGGAAATCTTTATTTGTATGTGTGTCTCTCTCTCTGAACCAGGGAGGGAAGAGTGAATAAGTTACAGGAAATTCTTATCGAAAGAAACCTTAGCAACCTAAGTCTACATAACAAAGCTTACTCTCCTTTCATTATACCATTCTTTGTTACCTCTCCAAGTCAGCCTGATAACCCTCCTTTCTTTTTCTCCACTGAAGAAAATGGTATTTAAGCCTGAATTCTCAGCCACTTTGAGATTTACTCATTTGCCTGGATATCTCCCATGTAAGAATGAAATGTACATGTTAATAAACTTTTGTTTGCATTCCTTTTGTTAATCCATCTTTAATATCAAAGGACACAGCTAAGAATCCAGAAATATAGATGAGAAATTAATTTTCCTCCCTGAAAATCACATATTGAGCACTATATGTACATACATAAACACTTACTGTTAACTGAAGCTGAGTCCATTATTCAATAATGGTACCTAGGTCTTTTCTGCTACATTCATGGAGGACTGCTAGTTTCTATGTTTTCAGAATTGTTTTTTCTTTTTTCTGAATCTTTCTTTTCTTTTCTTTTCTCTCTTTCTTTATTATTTTTTTCTTTTTCTTTTTCTTTTTGGCAGTACTGGTGGGTTGAAACCTTGCACATGCTAGGTAAATGCTTTATTACTGATCTGTACTCTCAACTCCTTTTTTATTTATTTTATTTTGAAACAAGATCTTGCTAAGTTGTGCTGGCTACCTCTAGCCTCAAACTTGTGATCCTCCTGTTTTAGGAGGTCTTAGCCTCCTAATCCCCTGGGATTACAGATAAGCACCAGGTGCCTGGCTAGAATGACATTTTTTATTTCTTATTTTTCAAGCCCAGTATTTTATCAAAACAACTGTAACTACTCAATAAGGAGCCATTTAAATGCAATAATGACAAGATTTCTTCTGGAAGTGACCACTGAAATGAAAATGAAATAGGATATGGTTTGTTTTATGTTATTTTATCTATTTGTCATGCAAATAAATTGCCATTGACAGTGAACCTGTTGGCTGCTGTTTCTATTTCTAAAACTCTATTTATATGCACCATATAAATGTTTTATGGATAGATTTCCCATCATATTTTGCCTTAGAGCAAAATAAAGATATTCCTTTCCTGTAGGACATCTCCTGTGATCACAGCCTTGATGACATTTAAAGTAAAGAATTTATATCTTCAGAACATCATGAAAGAGTATTATTTCTTTTCCTGAAATGTCTATTGATCATTTATGTAACATCTTTCTATACCATCTTTTAATATGAACATTTGCTAGGGTCTGACAATATCACTAAGACATAATAACTTAATAAATATTTATTGACAAAGGACTCACTGTCAAACTCTGAGGATACAGTGGCAAACATGCCTGGAAGGATCCCTAACCCATGGAATTACTAACTAATAAAGAAGAAATTGTTAAAAGATAAAGTTATACAGTCCCACTCCCTTTTTAGCACTAGGTGATAGGAGTTAATAAATTTTAGTCAGGTTCAAGGAAATGAGGCCTGGAATCAGGGCACTACTGAGGTAAAACAGGTACCAAGCAACCAACTAAGTCACCTCAGTTTTGGTTCCCCTGTGTGTCTCTGTGTTTACTGTGCTGTGGGGGTTGTGTGTTACTCTGATGCTAAAAGCTATGCTACAGATGTTTTGGTATTTCAGATGTTAGCAGGGCCACCCATGGTTGACAGGTTTCACCTGAGCTTCTAGACTAAGTCAGACTAGGGAAAAAGACTCAGCAGCCCACTCTTGAAACAATCAGCCATTGAAAACCCTATGAATAGCAGAGAAGCACTGACAAACGTAGTGCTGGAAAATGAGCCCTCCAGGCTGCAAGGCATTCAGGAAACCATTAGGATAGAGTTGCTTCCTCAAAGTTGGGTCAATCTTAATGACAAGAACGGAGTAAAGCCCTCTGGGGCCCCCTTTTGTTGATGCTACATGACTCAAACTGGGAAGAAACAGTGGCTGCAACAATGGGCTCAAACAAAAAAAGACCACTTGCATGGCACAGTGTTGGGTAGTGTTTTGCTCTGTTGTACATAGGGTCACTCTGAATTGTATCTAACTCAATGGCACCTAACAACAACAGCAACAAAGTTTGGGTCAGATCACATGAGTTTCATGGTCCTAAGTCTTATTTTTCAGAGGAAAAAGGTAATAATTTGGTTAACAGTCACCATATCAAGCCCCATTCTTCTAAGAAAAACAAATCCCACAGCCTAGGCAGCAGTCACCTAGCTAATCAATCTCTAGGTAGGAACAATAGGAAAAAACTGCCCTGTAAGTATTGGGCTCCCTAACTGAATACCAATCTACTGAAGCAAGCTCAAAAAGTTCAGCCCAAAGAAAGAGACCATTAAAACCCCCTAGACAACAGCCCAACCTGGGCTACCCAGTGGAGACCTCTCTGTTCTTCTGGAGGCTTTGTCAATCCTCTCAATAAAATCTTCCTTGATCTTGTTTGCCTTGGCTCTCTGTGCATTTATTCCTGGGTCTGTGGACCCAGGTGCCCAGCATCAGAGAAGAAACTCCAGTGTCATAGAGATTGAACCCAGGGCCTAACACATGCTAAACACATGTTCTTCCTCTGAGCAATACTCTCAGCTAGGTATACTGAATTTTAGAGTTTAATTTGAGCATTCAGTAATTCACAAGTTTGGGCAGCATCAGACTGCCAGTAGTTTTGCCCTCCAAAAGGAGGGAAAGAAAGGAAACTTTTATAAAGTTTTTGCAAAAGCAAGACAAAAATTTCATATACAGATTATCTGAAGGGTTAGAGTGGCAAGTCCTGAGTTAGAGGCTAAGTGGTTGTTTCTGACTGGTAGAATCTTTGTTGTTGTTGTTAGGTGCCTGCAAGTTGGGTCCAACTAATAGCAACTCTACAACCAAACGAAACACTCCCCAACACTGTGCTGTGCCTAGCACTATGTCAGTACTTCTCTGCTATTCATAGGGTTTTCAATGGTTGATTATTTGGGGATTGTTTTGGGGGGCTTGTTTTGGGAATAGTTTTGTTTTATTGTTTTCTTTGGGCTTAACTTCACTTATGAAGGAATTTAGGTTGCTAAAGTTAACCCAGTCTAATGGCTTTCCAGTTAAACTTCTTAAAAACCACATTCTATGAAGTTAAACACTTTCAAAGAAACTATAGTCCAATAAAACTCTTCAAACAAGTAGCAGATGGATAACTTCTATGCACTGAGAACCTTATTATATTAAAGTTATTTTGAGCCTTTTAAAAAAGCAATCCTGACTTTTTTGTATCTGATCTAACATTCTCATGACTATTAAGTAAACCTTATGGGATGTATGTTTGACTTGATTAGCTACCATAGATTGATGAGGAGCAGACCCCTGACTTGACCAATCTTCCCTCTCAGAATATAGTAAAATACCATCTCACTCCAATGATCTGATTTTTCCTGCTTTACCTGAATTTTCCTATTATAATTCCTTCCCCAATGTATTTGATAAGGGGTGCTTAGCAGGAAGAAAGGAGGAATATCTGTCCCCTTAATGAGACAGGGACTAGAAAACCCCCCAAGCCCCACACCTCAATGCAGTGTCTGCAATGTCCAGTTCACAGTATGGAGAGATAGTTACAATGTCTGGTCACCTGTAATTCTCAGCAATGTCTACAGTTCTCAGCAGTGTGCAGAAATCCACAATGTCCACAATTTGCAGTGTCCACAGATATCAGAAATGTCTACAGTTCTCAGCAATGTCCAGAGCAACCTGAAGCCACCTGCAGATGTCTGCAGCTGCCCACAGTTCTACACAGATGTTCAGAGCTGCCTGCAGACTCCTGGCTGGACCAGCACGCTTTCTGACCTCTAACTCAGAAGTGCAGATGCTGCTGTTCTAAGGATCTTCCTTGCTGAGTCGGTTGCTTTCAGATTTCTATCTCAGAAAGCATAACTTTTTCTTTCTCTCTCTCTCTGTCTGGCTCCCCTTCTCCCCAGTCCAACATAGATCATTCAGGACATGCTCTGTTTTTTGACTCTGATAAATTATCCTTGAAGTTCTCTTGTCATTTATAAATTCTTTCATCAATGAGAACAAAGACTCTAAGAAGCGTCCTGCTGTCATCTACTAACATATTCACCAAATTGATTTGTGATCACTGTTGTTCCTTGTAAAGGTTGCTACAGCTTTTTCTCCTTCACAACATTCTGTCAGGGTACCTTGAACGTGTGCTACGAGGCCTCTGCCACTTATATTTGACACTGAATGAACTACCTTCTTATGCCAACAATTTATTTTTTAAAAACAGAGTGATTAATCAAAAAGATCTACTTTCAATTTTGATAAAGATGCCAAAGCAAGAGCAATTTGCACTTGATGAATTTATTCATTTTTCAGACACATATTGAAAATGAAGTGATATGTAAGGAAATATGCAAGGTAAAAAAAAAAGATGAATAGCACAATTCCTCTGTCATGAAGCCTAAGTAGATATGTCTAGGAAGAGAGGTTGAGACACACACACAAGAATAGTACTGGACATAAAAGATCTGTCTTTTTGCCATGCTGTGAGGGCTTGATGTTGCTATGATGCTGAAATCTATGCCACTGGTATCACAGATACCATCAGGGCCACCCACAGTGGACAAATTTCAGCTGCGCTTCCAGATTAACACAGACTAGGGAGAAGGACATGACTAACCTACTCCTGAATTAGCCACTGAAAACCTTATGAGTAGCAGAGAAACACTGTCAGATATAGTGCAGGAAAATGAGCGTCCCAGGGTGGAAGGCATTCAAACAACCACTGCAGAAGAGTTGCCTCCTCAAAGTAGAGTCTATCTCAATGACAGGAAAGGAGTAAAGTCCCAAGGACCTCCTTTTGCTGATGTGGAATGACTCCAAATGAGGAGGAACAACTGTAATTATCCATTAATAATTGGAATGTAGAATGTATGTAGTATGAACCTAGGAAACTGAAAAATTATCAAAAAAGAAATGAAACACATACATATTGACATTCAGGGCATCATTGAGCTAAAATGGACTGGCATGGGCCATTTTGAATCAGATAATCATATGGTCTACTATGTTGGGAATGACAGATTAAAGAGAAATGGAGTTTCACTCATCATCAAAAAGGACATCTCAAGATCTGTCCTGGGGTACAATGCTGTCAGTGATAGAATAATATCCATATACCTACAAGGAAGGCCAGTTAATATGACTATTATTCAAATTTATACACCCACCACTAAAGCTAGAAATGAAGACAGAGAAGATTTTTACCAGCTTTTGCAATCTAAAATAGATGAAACATGCAATCAGCATGTGCTGATAATTACTGGTGATTGGAATGCAAAAATTGGAAATGAAGAAGCCTTCATAACTGGAAAATATGGCCTTGGTGACAGAAACAATGCTGGAGATCACGATAGAATTTTGTAAGACCAATGATCTTTTCACTGTAAATACATTTTTCATCAACATTAATGGCGACTATACACATGGAATTCACCAGATGGAACATACAGGAACAAAACTCACTACATCTATGTAGAGAGGTAATGGAAAACTAAATATCAAAAGTCAGTACAAGACACAGTGCTGATTGTGGATCAGACTATCAACTATTCATATGCAGGTTCAAACTTAAACTGAAGAAAATTAGAACAATTATATGAGAGTCAAGGTATGACCTTGAGTATATCCCACCTGAGTTCAGAGACCACCTCAAGAACAAGTCTGATGTATTAGTTATTAAGGATTGAGGAGAGGATGAGTAGTGGCATGATATCAAAGACATCATTCATGAGTAAAACAAAAGGTAATTAGAAAGACAGGAGTGAAAGAAAAGGCCAAATTACATGTCAAAAGAGACTCTGAAACTTGCCCTTGAATATTGAGCAGCTAAAGTAAAAGGAAGACATAATGGAGTTAAGGAACTAAACAGAAGTTTTCAAAGGGCCATTTGAGAAGACAAAATCACATATAATGATATGCACAAAGAGGTGGAGATAGAAAACAAAAAGAGAACACACTCTGTTTTTCTTAAGCTTAAGGAATTGAAGAAAAAATTTAAAACCCGAGTGGCACTAGTGAAGGATTCTATGGGGAAAATATTAAATGACACAGGAAACATCAAAAGAGGATGGAAGGACTACACAGAGTTATTATACAAAAAAAGATCTGGTAGATGATCAACCATTTCTAGATGTTACATATGATCAGGAACCAATGGTACTGAAGGATAAAGTGGAAGCTGCCTTGAAGGAATTGGCAAAACACAAGGCTCCAGGAATTGATGGTATACCAATAGAGATGATTCAATAATAGATACGGCACTGGAGATGCTACCTTATTTATTCCAAGAGATTTGAAAGACAGCTACTTGGCCAACTGACTGGAAAAGATGCATATTTGTGCCTATTCCCAAGAAAGGGGCTTCAACTGAATGTGGAAACTATTGAACAATATCATTAACATCACACGCAAGTAAAATTTTGCTAAAGATCATTCCAACATGGCTGCAGCAGTACACAGATAGGGAATTGCCAGAAAATCAAGCCAGATTCAGAAGAGGGTGTAGAACCAGGGACATCACTGATGTCAGATGGATATTAGCTGAAAGCAGAGAATACCAGAAAGATGGCTACCTATATTTTATTTATTATGCAAAGGCAATTGATTGTGTGGATCAAAATAAATTATGGATAACATTGAGAAGAATGGAAATACCAGAGCACTTCATTGTACTCATGAGGAATCTGTACATGAACCAGGAGGCAGTCATTCAAACAGAACAAAGAAACACTGCCTGGTTTAAAGTTGAGAAAGGTGTGCATCAGGGCTATGTCCTTTCACCATACTTCATCAATCTCTGTGCTGAGCAAATAATCCAAGAAACTGGACTTTATGCAGAAGAATGAGGCATCTTGACTGGAGGAAGACTCACTAACAACATGTTATGCAGATGACACAACTTTGGTAAAGTGGATTTGAAACATTTACTAATGAAGATCAGAGAACACAGTCTTCAGTGTGAATTGTGCCTTAACATCAGCCAAACAAAAATCCTTACAACTGAGTCAGTATACTTGTTGTTGTTGCTAAGTGATGTATACATCTTCATGATTAGTGGAAAAAAGATTCAGGTTGTCTAAGATTTTGCTTTACTTGGTTCTACAATGAACACCCACAGAAGTAGCAGTCAAGAAAACAAAAGACTCATTGCACTGTGAAAAGCTGTTGCAAAAGATCTTTTCAAAGTGCTGAAAAGTAAAGATGTCACATTGAAGACGAAGGTGTGCCTGACTTATGCCATGGTATTTTCAGGTGCATCTTAGGGTTGTGGAAGCTGGACATTGAACAAAGGAGACAGGAGAAGAATTGATGCTTTTGAATTCTGGTACTGGATATAAATATTGAATATACCATGGATTGCAAAAAGAAACAACAGATCTCTCCTAGATGAAGTGCCACTAGAGTGTTCCTTAGAAGCTAGGATGGCTAGACTGTGTCTGATATATTTTGGACATGTCAGGAGGGACCAGTCCATGGAGGATATCATGTTTGGAGAGTGGTAGATCAACCAAAAAAAGAAAGACTCTCAACTACATGGACTGACACAGTGTGCGCAACAATGGGCTTAAACAAAAACGACCATGTGCCTGGCACAGAGTTGGGGAGTGTTTCATTCTGTTGTACACAGGGTTGCTATGAGTTGGATTCGACTTGATGGTGCCTAACAACAACAATAGGTAGTAATGCAGCACTGTTAAAGAGAGACCAAAATTCTTTCTGGCAAGTACCAATAGTGGCTTCTCAGGGGAGCTTAGTTTTATGTGGCTATGGAAAAATAGGATATGGCAGACAGAGAATGTAGGGGAAGGTGAACTAAGTAGAAGCTACATTTTTTAAAAGACATTCATGTAAAGAGAGTGATATATTTGGGGAGAAATTCATTTTTTGATCATGACATATTTTAGGAACTGTTGTATATGAAATGATGAAGTGAAAATAAGTGCCTCTTACCATTTTGAGCTGAAAGCTTAGAAGTTAAAGAAAAAAAATACCAATAAGTAATGCTGGGCTAGGGTTTAGCTCAGTTGGTAGAGAAACACTCTCGGCTCTCTGAGGCCCTAGGTTCTATCCCCAGCACTGCAAAGATAGGAGAAGGATGTGGCAGCCCACTCCTGAAGCAATCCCAAAATAATCATGCATTGAAAACCCTGAGGGCCCCTATAAGTCAGACCAGACTCAATAGCATGGAACAGCAAGTAAATGCTATATAGGGTTTAATCATTGTGCTAGATTTTTATGCCAAATTTATGGTATGATTTCAAAATGTCAGAACATATATTATTTTAAATTTGAGAAATTAGCCCATAAATATTTATCACATGATAGTGAGGAAAAGCACAAGAGTGGAGAATGACCTAGCTAAATAGTTTAAATGTAATCTTTAACACTTCTATTAAAGGTGTTGGGGTTGGTGACAGAACAGGAAACCACAGTCTCACAATAAAAGTAAATGCCGTAATTAAAAAGTTGCACTTCAAATCAGTAAATGGAAATTTTTTTTGTTTATTTGTTTTGTTTTACCTTAATAAAAAGATCTTCGAAAAAAATAAATTCAGACCCTAACTCTGAAGGGTAAGACTTCCCTATTCTTCTGAATTTTCTTAAGACTTCTAATCTGTTTGTAGGTCTTACAGTCATTAGTGAGTTTGGAAGAAAGAACTGGATTTAATTCTATCAATTTCTCTCTTTCTTCTCCTTGAGGGTTGTTACTGTACAGAGCTCAAGTATCTTTCTCAACCTCAGGCATGCAGAAATCTTGCAGTAAATGCCAAGTGCTTCAAGCAGGCATCCCTTTTCTGGTGTTCCCTTTACCTGGATAGGTGAGATTTGCAGTAGTAGAAAATTCACTGTGGTCTCATAAATAATCAATGTCATGGTACCTGGGACAAACTCTTTGAAAGATTAACCGTTTCTGGCATTAGCTTTAAAAAGAATCAGGGACTTTTAGAATAAAGTATCTTCAAGCTTTGCTAATGCTTAAGTGCATTAACATGTAACAACATGAGTTGCTTACTCTAGTGGGTGGTACTGGTATCATGTCTTATTTTTACATGTCTACTCATGGCTGTGAATGACAACAGCCTGAACCAATAGCCCTAAACCTTGGGCATCAAGCAGGTGAACTAGGGGGAATTTTGACCTTGGTATATCACCATAAGGGTTGGGATTTAGCTCAGTTGGTAGAGAGCTGCACGGCAGTCTCTGAGGTCCCGAGTTCAATTCCCAGCACCGCAAAAATGGGAGAAGGACCTTGCAATCCACTCCCAAGGCAATCCCGAAACAATTAGCCATTGAAAACCCTATGAGGGTCGCTATGAGTCGGATACTGACTCGACGGCACCTAACAACAACAACAACAATATCACCATAAGTTCCAATGTGTGCCTAGAGGTGAGTGGCTGCTTTTATATAGTAAGGATTTCAGGAAAACAGCCTTAAATAAATAGCAAGCATAGACTTCTACAGTATGTCCCCTTGTCCGTATAGGGCATGCTGGCCTATCATTAATGTGGGGGAGACTAATATGGGTTTCAATATATTTTCCAAGCCTTGGTATATGGCAAAATAGTTGATACTTTTCATTGTGAGACAGTAAATACTCCTGTGAACTAGTAAGTCTTTGGTTGTAAGTAGTGTTAGGGTTGGAGATATAACTCAGTGGTATAGCACTTGCCTGGTTTGTGCAACCCCAATGTGTCTGTCAGCTTGTTCTGCTGTAGGGGTTTGCATGTTGCTGTGATGCTGAACGCTATATCACTGGTATATCAGAAAGCAGCAGGGCCACCCATGATGGACAGGTTTCAGCTGAGCTTTCAGACTAATTCAGACTAGGTAGAAGGATCAAGCAGCCCACTCCCAAAACAATTAGCCATCGAAAACTTTATAGAGAGCAGAGAAGCCAAATATAATGCTAGAAAATGAGTGGCCCAGGCTAGAAGACATTCAAGAAATGACTGGCGAAGAGTTACCTCCTCAAACTAGAAGTCACCTTAATCATGGGAATGGAATAAAGCCCCTGGGATCTCCTTTTGCTGATGTGACAATGACTCAAAATGAGAAGAAACATAATGGCTTTACCATAAAAAGATCATGTGCATGGCACAGTATTGGGTAGTGTTTCTTTCTGCTGTACACAAGATCACTATAAATCAGATCTGGCTCTACAGCACCTAATAACAGGAATTTGTGTGAGGTCCTAGATTCAATCCCCAACACTAGGGGGAAAAGATAGTGCTAGGTCTAAAGAAGAGTGTTAGAAAATTGTTCCAAATCCCATTCAGCACTCATGTTCCTGGGGAGGTATCTGTCTTGGATCTTGGCTCCATAAAGCTGGCCTGGAGCTCAGGAGCCTTGCCATGTGGCCTCTAGGTGATCTGGCTCAGATAATCCCACAGGCTCTGGCTTGAGCTCTAGCTTTCTTAAACCCAATGTGTTTACAGTACAGCAGGCACGTGGCAAAAATGCTAGTCCTTCTCAGGCCTTGAGGGACACAGCTTTAGAAGCACCCACAGCAGCTGTAATTTGATAATCTGAGGAAAGGATTTTTCCATTTAAACAAATGCAGGGATGAAGAGAAAACCTTCACAGAAGATAGACCTCATAGGTTGAAGCAAATCCATGGAAAGAACAGTGGAGACTGCCATGACAGCAAAAAGGACTGCTCAGAAGAGAATGTGAAGATGGAGCCCATACTCAGTTCAACCTGAGGGTGCCAGAATCTCAGTGTTTGGAGGCAAAATGGAAATTAAGAGATTTTACACAGAGGAAGATTTTTCATTTCCCTAGTTAGAAATGAGAATTTCATAATGCCACAATTAACCCATTCAGAGACTTTTTTTTTCAGCAAGAGTTTTAGCTCACTGGACACTGATTCTAGCGAATGAGTATAGAATAATGCTAAAGTCACAAATTGTCCTTATGTACTCCCTTTATTCATAAGCCAGTGAACTTCTGTGACAGTTGTGGGCAACACTAAGCACAGGAAGGGGCCAGGATCATGGTGCTGGCCGGGGTACCTCCTTTAGAGGCTGCAGAATAACTCAGTTTAAGTCCTGAGCACAGCTATAAAATCTTGGGTGCTCCTTTGAATTGCTGGCCTTCTTCAGTATAATGTCAGTGACTAAATAGTTACTCTAAGGTCATGAAATTATCACCTATTCCATTAGGAGACAGGCAGGGATGCAGCTATTGAAAGAACCCCAGGTGCACTCAACAAAGGAAACTTTCTGTCTGGTAGTGAGCAGAATAAAATATTTTAGAGGATGGATTTGAGACTTACTTCTTTGAGCATTTTATTCAAACATAAGAATTTGATATCAGACTTGAATTCATTTTAAATTTGACCCTAGACTTATAAGGAAATTTAATCTTTAGAAGTAATTTCTCTCTGAGAATTTAGCAATAAAATAAAGTACATGATAGAAATTTCACAGCATTTCTAGGATGATTTTTTATTGTTAGAATATTTTAATTTCATCGTTACTGTGGACCACATTAATAGTCATAATTTGAAGTAAGTCATGAGTAAATAATAAGTGTTTGGGCAGGGTGTGGTGGCACACACCTATCATCTCAACTCTTGGAAGGCTGAGTCTGGACAATCACAAGTTCAAGATCAGCCTGGGCTACACAAGACTTCATTTCAAAAAACAAACAAAACAAAAAAGAATAAATGTCTGGCTTTGTGCACAGCGTTGCACTGGTTTCAGTCTAATTAATCAATGGTGGTGACCCATTTCAGTGGCCTTCAAGCAAAATCTACATTATCCACCAGGAAGCTCTAGAGAGAGGAAGCAGTGTTATGAAAACAGAAGCAGAACTACCTAGTAGACTAGTGATTTCTTCCTCCAAGGAACATAGCCACACCCCTGCTTAATGTTTAAGTCCAATGGGTTAGGAATGTGTGTGTGTGTGTGTGTGTGTGTGTGTGTGTGTATGTGTGTATGTGTTTATATACATGCATACACATGGAGGATACACTTCATGTTTCATTTTCTGGTTTCCAAGAAGAAGAATCATCCCTAAACTCTACTAGCTTCTTGATTCACCCCTTTTCTTTCTCCTCACAGAAGTACTTGAGTTATTTGGTATAATTTTCTCAATTGGATGAACTTCACCATAACAAATCCTAAACCAAGAGCATTTGTTCCCTTTTCCTCCACCTTTTTCCCCCTCCAGGATAAGCAATCTGGGCTCCAGTGTCTGCTTTAGAGACTCAGAATTTCCCTTAGCAAGCTACTTTAAACACTAGACTGGGTGAAGTAGTCAGCAGGCCCACTTTGGATAGTTGTAATAACTGGTCATAATAATTAGGAGTTGTCATAATGCAGATCAACACCCTCACAATCAGTTGTACGAAATGACACCTATTTAGTCACTTGTTGACAAGTCTACAGATAGGCTGAGAGATTCTCTATTCTGTGTCTCTCATTCTAGGGCACAGATACAGCAAATACCCACAGCATATTCTTCTCATAATGGAGACCAGAAGCTCCCAGAGAGATCAGCGGAAAGAGTTGCTGTCTCTTAATGACAGGGTTTGGAGCTGGCACATGCTCATTCCTACCTATTGGGCAGGACAAGTCTCATAGCCGGGGCAACATTTAGATGTAAATACATGCTCTCTCACAGAGGTCTAGGGTGCAAAAGAAGTGGATATTTTCTGAAAAACAATAAATATGTCATTTGGAAACATTAAGGTATGAGTCACTGCTTCTAATGCAATTAATATGAAGGAGAATAATTTATCATGAATCTTGCCCTCTTTTTTCTTTCACTACTCTGACCACAACAGAAAGATAAATAAATTTTGTTTTTTCTTTTTGGTACCTTTGGTTAAGAAAGCATGATTTAATTGAAATATTCTAGAAAGAACTAAAATAGTACATCAATTATATAATCAATTCCACAGGCATTAAAGAACAATTTTATCCTCCTAAATTCTGATAACTCTATCTTTTCTTCTTTAAGTTTGTTAGTTTATAAAAAAGAGAAGGTAATTATAAGATGTCTGCAGCCATAGACTATGGTGTCTGATCCTGTCAGATCTTGAAAGCTAAGCAGGGTCCGGCCTGGTTAGTACTTGGATGGGAGAACTCCTGGAAACACCAAGTGCTGCAGACTTGGGAGAAGGACCCAGCAACCCACTCCCAAAAATCAATCCACCATTGAAAGCCCTGTGAATAGCAGAGAAGCACTGACAGTAGAGTTTTACCTGTTGTATGTAGGGTCGCTATGAGTCAGACACAGACTCAAAGGCACCAAGCAATAACAACAACAAAATATAAGATAAATAAAGCAATGATTGGTATTAACTATTTCATTGGTTTCAAAAGCTTTTACGCTTGTAATCAATTTCATTCTTCATTGACTCTATGATTGGTTGGCTGACAGATGAGTAGATAGATAGGAAATAAATTTATGTATATTTAAAAATCAAAGAAAACCAAGAAGCTCAGAAAAGTTTCTTACAACTTGGCTTAAATCATAGATTTTGGCAATAATGCTACACTTGTTTTCCTATCCAGAAATCTTTAAAACAAGTCAATAGATCCAAAAAAAGATGAAGGCTATATACACGTGAAAATTATTTACTGTAATATTAACTTTCTATAAAACCTTCCAAAGAACTAAAAAATATATTCTGTATTTCCAATTATATTTTTCATTGAATTTCTAGGCTCCATATATTGGAAAATGGATTAATTTTTATTGTGCCTTTTCTATCAGAACAATAGGAATAGAAGTCCACATAGGTAGCCTGATTCCTTTATCTATTTCTGTCTTTATCATGATTCCTATTTCTATGCCCCTTCTCCTCCTTATGCCCATATAATTACCTGCATAGCCTATGATTTTATTTACACAGAAGCTTGTGGAGTACCTGAAGTAGTTCATTGTCTGCTAAAAATATTATTGGGCTGGAAATGGAAATTTCATAGTCCTAAATTTCTTTACAAAAGAGATTATAGAAAAATGAGAGCAATTTGGCAACAAACTCAGAAAACCCAGGTGGTAACTGACTCATTTCAGTGAAATTCAGTAAATGACAACTTTTTGGAAGTGTGATTTCCTGTAAAATGGAATTCTTGGTGGCAAATAGTGTAAGATAAGGTAAAGGAGGAATGCAAATGAGTGGAGAGTGGCTATGGAAAGCAACACTTCTAAAATCATCACCCACTTCTGCTAAAATAAGGTGAGACTTTGTTTTGAAAAATAAAATTCTGTGCAGTTTTTAAAGTATGCCCAAAGTGATATTTCCCACTGCTGCTTCTCTTAAATATGTGGCATTTAAGCTATTACTGGATTAAGGGTTTTATACTAAATCAGATCTGTGTTAAGGATACCAAAAACAAAGAAACATAACTAAAAACTTCTTTCATTAGTGGTTGTTCTAGCAATCCGCTCCCAAAACAAGCTGCCATTGAAAACCTTTCATAGGCTGTTGTTGTTGGGTGCCATGGAGTCATGTTCAACTCATGGTGGCCCTAATAGGGTTTTCAATGGCTGATTGTTTCAGGATTGCCTACGGAGTGGATTGCCACATCCTTTTCCCATTTTTGTGGTGCCAGGCATTGGACCCGGGACCTCAATGACTACAGAGCAGTGCTCTACCAACTGAGCTACATCCTAGCCCCCTTTCATTGGTAGTTTTTGTAAAATACTGACATACTGGGTAGTAAAATGAGTACTCAGAGACAAAATAATGGATCAATATTTTATAAAGTTTGTCATTTTTAAAAATGAAAAATTACCTTAATCAGCCTCAGCACAATAGTTTATGGTTATCACAACTCATTAAAACCAAGTGGTGTAAGTACTAATATGCCATTTTTAAAACTGTAATTGTACTGTATTTTTCTTAGGCTGATAATGTTTTCATAAAGTTTACAATAAAATGTTCTTTAATCCATTTTTAGTCCAGTCTTCTAAAATAACAGCTCTCTTTCTAAACAAGGTGTTTTTTTTATAACAGACACACACCTAGGAGGAATCTATTCCAAGAAACCAGATTGTCTCTGTCCAATAAAGAAAGCTATGCACTTATGAGGGCTGGGATTTAGCTCAGTTGGTAGAGTGCTGCACTGCAGTCTCTGAGGTTCTAAGTTCAATTCCCAGCACTGCAAAAATGGGAGAAGGACCTGGCAATCCACTCCCAAGGCAATCCCGAAACAGTCAGCCCTTGTAAACTCTGTGAGGGTCGCTATGAGTCGGATACTGACTCGACAGCACTTAACAACAACAACAACAATGTACTTATGATGGCTGGGATTTTCAGCTCAGTTTATAGAGTGCTACTCTGTGCTCTCTGAGGCCCTGGGTTAGATCCCTAGTACCACAAAAAATGGGAGAAGGAGGTGGCAATCCACTCCAGAGGCAATCCTAAAACAATTAGCCATTGAAAACCCCATGAATAGCAGAGAAATGCTGACATAGTGCTGGGCATGGCACAGTGTCAGGGAATGTTTCTTTCTGTTGTATACAGGGTCACTGTGAGTAGGACCCAACTTGACAGCACCTCACAACATGTACTTATGAAGTAAAAAAGGTAAAAATCAAAGTAGCTCCATGTGATTTCTGATATCTCAGCCATTTCCATATTGTAGCAGCTGTTTCATTGTCAAGCAGGATAGAGCAGAGCCTAGTCAATAATAGGAAATACATCAGAAGAGAGAGTTTTTAACAGGAATTGCACTTGCAGGACAATATTTCCTTCTTGAATCCAGCAAGAAATAGAGAGCAAGGGAGCTAAACTCGATTTCTTAGATTGGAAAGGAGGAAAAGGAAAATAGAATAATAAATATTTATATTACTATTTACAGATATAATTTGTAGAGCAGCATCATGTTTCACCTGGACTGTTGTAATACCTTCCAACAGCACCACCCCCCTGCCCCCCCCCCCGCTTCCACACATGACCATGGTGTTATTCTCCATAGAACAGTCCCAGTCATTCCTTTAACACATGTCATTTCATGTCACTGCTTAAAATTCCCCCAAAGCTTCCCATATCTATCACTATAAGATCCTAACTCTTCACTGCAACCTATAGGACTCTGTCTGATTCTATACTTACACCTCAACTTTCTCTCTGGTACCATTTTCGGCATTCTGCTTTAGCTACTCTGGCTTCCTCATCATTTTCAAATCAAGTATTCTTCCACTTTAAGCTCTTTGTATTTTCTACTATCTTTACATGAAACATTCTTCCCCTGGAAAACTGGATGGCTGGTGAATCATTTCATTCAAGTATCCTTTCAAGAGCCCTCTCTGACAACTACTTGTTATAGTACACACACCCCCACAGTGTTCTGCCAAACTAAGCCTCCTTTACTTCTACTTATCACCAGTTAGCAGAGTTTACATTTACTTGTTTATTTCTTTCTATCCACATTCCCCTACTGAGTGTGGCTCTTTAATGGCAACCTGGTTAAAAAAAAAAAGAAAAGAAAAGAACACCAAGATGCTGAATGTGATAGCACACACCTGTAATCCCAGCAACTACAGACACTCAAATAGGAGGATCGCAAGTTCAAGGACAAAGGCAGCTTGCATAACTTAATAGAATGTTGTCTCAGAAAGAAAAAAAAAATACCCTAAGAAAAAAAGGGTACCAGGGGCCAGTGGTAGAGCACTTGCAAACTACATGCAAGACCCAGGATTAAAACCTGGAATACTACAAAAAATAAAATAAAATAAACAAATGAAATTAATTAATTAATTAAACCACAGATTATCATATAATCTCTTTTGCAAATGAGAAACATTAGGTATATAGGGAGAAATAATTTGTAAAATATCACAACCATGCCATAGCATAAAAATGCTTAAGCTCTATTTTTTTTTTCAGTCCAGGCCCTATTCACTATTCTTCTCTTTAATATCCTGGTATTTCTCTTAGGAAAGGCACTGATAAAATGCTAAAAGGGAGAATGTGATTGAGACATGCTGTAAAAAAGTTCTTTATGTCTCTACATCTCTATATCAACTTCTTGATTTGTTTTCATTCATTTTCTTCCTTCTGTCTGGTGTTCAGTTTACCCTTCTTTGTCATCTTTTTAATTTTTTTGTGCTTTCCAAGGCTTATCTCCACTTCTTCCCCTGTTATGCAAACTTCTATGCCTCCCATTTTCTTAGGATCTATAGATTATAATGTTTAGCAGCAGAGGCCCTTCTTTGAGCTGAGCCTGAAGCAGAAAAAGAGAAGAAAAACAAAAAATTGGGTTACTTTGTCAAAGCAGCATCCTTCCATCAAGTGTCCTACTCTCTGATCTGTACCATGACTTTCTTAGATACACTCATGTCAGTGGAGACAAAAAAGGAAATTGTTTAGGTCTTTCTCTTGAACTAAAGGGAGAGGAGCATGTCTAAGCTTGCAGATTTTCTTGCCTGGTTCATCTGAGTAGAAAATAAACAATTTTCATAGGAGATCAAAGAGATAAAAATACAATCAACATTTACTGTAAGAATCACATTTGTCAATCCAATGCAATACTTGCACCTTTGTATTACTATGCTTCTATTATGTTCCAATGTCTAAAATATACAACCACTACCTAAAGTAAAAGGAAGACATTACAAAGTTAGAGAACTAAACAGAAGACTCCAAATGGCAATTTGAAAAGGCAAAATCAAATATTATAATGACATACGCAAAGAGCTGGAGATAGAAAACCAGAAGGGAAGAACTTGCTCTGTTTTCCTCAAGCTTAAAGAATTGAAGAATAATGACTACACAGAGTCATCATACCAAAAAGAACTGGTGGCTGTTCAGCCATTTCAAGAGGTAGCATATGATGAGGAAACAATGATACTGAGGGAAGAAGTGGAAGCTGCCTTGAAGGCATTAATGGAACATAAGGTTCCAGGAATGGATGGAATATTAATTGAAAAATTTCAACAAACAGACGCAATGCTGGAGGTGCTCACTTGTCTATGCCAAGAAATTTCGAAAACAACTACCTGGCCAATTGACAGGAAGAGATCCATATTTATGCCCAAGAAAGGGAATGCAACCAAATGCAGAAATTATTAAACAATACCGTTAATATCTCACATAACTAAAATGTTGCTTCATATCATTCAAAAACAACTGTAGCAGTATATTGACAGGGAATTGTCAGAAAACCAAGCTGAATTTAGAAGAGAGGTGGAACCAGGGACATCATTATTGATGTCAGATGGATATTATCCAGAAACAGAGAATACCAAAAGATGTCTATGTTTTATTGGCTATGCAAAAGCATTTGACTATGTGGATCACAACAAGTAATGGATAAAGTTGCAAAAGAAGGGAATACCAGAGCACTTAGTCATACTCATGAGGAATCTGTATATGGACTAGGAGGCAGTCATTTGAACAGAACAAAGAAAACTGCTTGGTTTAAAGTCAGCAAAGTTATATGACAGCACTATATCCTTTCACTGTACCTCTTCAATCTCTATGCTGAGCAAATAATCCAAGAAGCTGGATTTCATGAAGAAGAATGCAGCATAAACACAGGAGAAAGACGCGTTAACAATCTGCAACATGCAGATGGCACAATTTAGCTTACTGAAAGTGAAGAAGATTAGAAATACTTGCTGATGAAGATCAGAGAACACAGACCTCAGTATGGATTAAGCTTAAATGTCAACAAAACGAAAGTCCTTTCAACTGGGTGAGGACTCAACTTTGAGATAAACGGAGAAAAGATTTAGGTTGTCAACACCCATGCAAACAGCAGTCAGGAAATCAAAAGACTCATTGCATTGGGAAAAGCTGTTACAAAAGACCCCGTTAACGTGTTGAAGAGTAAAGATGTCACACTGAAGACAAAAGTGCACCTGGTTCACGTCGTGTTATTTTTAGTCACATCATATAGTTGTGAAAGCTGGATATTGAATGAGGGAGACAGGAGAAGAATTGATGCTTTTGATTTATGGTGCTGGAGACAAATATTGAATATACTATGGGCTGCAAAAAGAGCCAAGAGATCTCTCCTAGAAGTGCAACCAGAGTGCTCCTTGGAAGCAGGGATGACTAGACTGCGTCTTATGTATTTTGAACATGCTGTCAGGAGGGACTGAACTCTGGAGAATGACATAATGTTTGGGAGAGTGGTGAGTCAATGAAAAAAAAGGGAGGCCTTCAACTAGAGGGATTGATATAGTGGCTGCAACTATGGGCTTAAATATAAAAATGATCATGTGTATATCATGGCATCAGGGAATGTTTTGTTCTGTTGCATAGGGCCGCTATGAGTCAGGTGTGACTCACTGGCACTTGTTGTTGTTGTTGGTAGGTGCCATCGAGTTGTGTCTGACTCATAGTGACCTTCAAAGGGTTTTCACTGGCTGATTATTTCAGGATTGTCACTGGCACTTGACAACAACATAATCACAGGAACTGCATAGCCAGAATGTACTGAAGAATTTCATCATAATTCTCTATCTTGGATCAAGATTAGTAGTTGTGTGAGGTAGTTTTGACTGTTTTATTTTGTTGTTCCTTATCTTACTTTTAAGCTACTTAACTGTGAAATGTGGATTCTCTGACCTTTCTAATATCACATCTTTAAATCCTTGTTTTTTCTAGTTGTACATGGAAACAAATGCTAATATACTCATGATAGATAACCTCTTGAACTATTTATATAGACATTATTATTTCCCCTTTACTGGAAAATACTCTTATAATAAATGGATTATCCCCTCAAGCCATGGCTGTTTTCCTTGTCTCTCTAATCCTTACCATAAATGATCAGTCCTTTGGCAGATAGTTTACCGAAGCCAAGCAAATCAAATTTAGACTCCGGGAATTTGAAATTTAGAAAAGAGAGATACAGAGCCTAGAAGTCTTTGGATTTAAGTGATAATTGTGCAACTTTTTCTAAATTACTGCCAAAAAGAATTCCTCCATCCTATCCACTTTTTTTTTCTGCTAAAGTGACATAGTGATTGTTTGTAACTAAAAGAAATTTCTGTAGTTATCTTATGTCCATCTGTCTGATAAAGATGTACTCCTGTTGGCATATTTTGAAATACACTCTTTTCTGCTTAGCATCAGTATTTAAATTTCATTTAGGGTATACATTATTCCACTCAAATTATAACTTTCCCTAGACAATCAGGTTCTTTTGTTCCATATATACTAGACCAAACAAACCATGTTCATAATATCCTGCCAGACACACTCAATCCATTGAACCTCTTCCATTGCAAACACCAATACCCACAATTAGCAAAGAGCTTCTTCTAGGGACAGGACACAGCTTGGGAATATTTCCTACCAAATGGACCTCAGTTTCTCTGCCTAAGAAATGAGATGAATTCTGAATTTAAACTTCCCAGTGACTGAATTTAAACTGACTTGTTGTGGTTGTTAGGTGCCGTCGAGTCGAGTCCAACTCATAGCGACCCTATGTACAGCAGATCGGAACACTTGCCAATTCTGTGCCAGGCAAATGATCTTACTTATGTTTAAGCCCATTGTTGCAGACACTGTGTCAATCCATCTGGTGGAGGGTTTTCCTCTTTTGCATTGACCTGTCACTCTCCCAAACATGATGTCCTTCTCCAGGGATTGATCTCTCCTGACTACATGTCTGAAATATGTGAGAAGCAGTCTGGCCATTCTTGCTTCCAAGGAGCACTCTGGTTGCACTTCTTCTAGGACACATTTGTTGGTTGTTTTAGCAGTCCATGGTATATTCAGTAGACGTCTCCAGCACCACAATTCAAAAGCATCAACTCTTTTTCTGTCTCTCTTGTTGAATGTCCAGCTTTCACAACCATATGATGCGACTGAAAATACCATGGCATGAGTCAGACACACCTTCGTCTTCAATGTGACATCTTTGCTTTTCAATACTCTAAAGAGATCTTTTGCCACAGCTTTTCCTGGAGCAATGCGTCTTTTGATTTCTTGACTGCTGCTTCCACGGGTGTTGATTATAGAGTCCAGCAAAGCAAAATCTTGGACAACCTCAATCTTTTCTCCATTGATTGTGAAGTTGCGTGCTGACCCAGTTGTAAGGAGTTTTGTTTTGTTGATGTTTAGTCGTAACCCATATTGAAGGCTATGATCTTTGATCTTCATCAGTAAATGTTTTAAATCCTCTTCACTTTCAGCAAGCAGAGTGGTGTCATCTGCATAACTCAGGTTGTGAACGAGTCTTCCTCCAATCTTGATGCCACGTTCTTCCTCATAAAGTCCAGCTTCTCGGATTA